>LYUA01003122.1:61059-75944 GCA_002093875.1 Calopteryx splendens
GGTGCAATCAATCATTACAGAGTAAAAACATTACCAATAAAGTCTTTTATACATAATTAAATATAGAGAATAGAAATAGGTAAATATAGATAAATAGTCATATGTATTTTAAAGTAAATGAAATTATGATGCAAAAGAGTTTCCACATTGGCTGATGAAAGCCATCTTATCAATGAATGTCTGTAAATGCTCACTTATTAATTTTGCCTGAATATATAATGTTACTAACCATAAATATACCCTTGATTCAACAAAGCCTGCTTGACCCTTAATTTTCACCCACAGTATTTACATTTATATTTTAAATTAAATTTGCTAAAGATCATTAAAGAAATAACAATGGATCAAGGTATTCTCTGTGTACAATAGAAAATAATCAGGCCAGTTTCATTCAATAAAATGTGAAATAAAATTTCATATTCACGAACTTGAACTTAAGTTCAATTTTCGATTCATGAACTTTAATATGAGCCTTCTTAGCTAAACACTGGTAACTTCCCATATTGTTGGTAAGAGACCCAGATGAATCATAATTGTACATAATCTTTGGGGATAACTTTCCCCTTTAACCCTCCCATCATGCTGCTGACTATCACCACAGTGGGTGAATTAAAAAAATCAACTTTAAGTAAGTTTGAATACATGTTACAAAAGGGATTTAGAATTCCTTTAACCCCTCAAGAGTGTACAATGCAGCAAATGTGTCCACCCAATTCCATGCTTCTAGCATGACTTTAAACGGAGGCATTTAAATCGCCTGGGGTTCTTTATTTAGCAAGCATCAAAGATGTTGTGCAGACATAAATCTAAATATTTTTAGCATTGTAATCATGGTTAAAAAATTACTAAAAAGTATATTTTGGATAAAATTGTTCATAGTTTATTATTATAGTTTCATACTTACATTCTGCCGAGCCATTCATTTTTTCCTGCTCTCCAAATTCAATGTTTAGTATTTGATGAGTGTGGTATTGCCCAAAACTGGGGTCTATGCAGAGAGACTGTGTTCCTGAGCAGTTTTTACACATGTATCTTGTTTCTATCCTTTTTCCATTTTTTGTTCACACCTTCTTCCAACGTAAAAAGTTTCAGTTTTTGGATTTTCTTGAATAAAATTCTGAACTGTCAATTGCGTACATTTCGTACTGATGTATGAGAGCAGCCCTTTGCACTTTTCTAAATTCTGTCCATGATACATGACTATAATTTTGTTCACTAAGCTAATTCTGAGTGACAGATGATCTTTCTTGTTACCAGCCATGCAATATAGAATGCAAGAATTTAACATAGCCTTATTTACTAAGCGGTTGAATATTTTTTGGTACCACACTTTTGTCCTTTTCCTTTTTATCAAGAATATTCTCAAAGTTTATCTTACACCTCCCATATATTTATTATATTCTATTAAACACATAGGTTTATTTACATATTCTAACCCTCCCTTTCAACTTGCGGGTTGCATTTGATCTGAATATTAGTAATGAGAACTGAGTCATCGCGTTAAACCTTCCACTTCAAAGCAACCAATTTTCCACACTTTTCACTAACAACTTTGCCCTTTCTTCAGGTTCTCTTTTAGATTTATTGGTATACCTGTAAAAATTGTCCAAATAAACACATCTGCCTGAGTTTAATAATATCTCACACAAACTTAGAACAACTTTTGTTGAGAAAAGATCTGTGTTATTTGTGATTTCACAGACTAATTTGAACCCTGAACTACTGTGAATGATAAAATTCCATAAATACCCTGTGGAGTCACAAAGTTCAAACTTTTTTATCCCAACCCGAGAAGCTTTCATCGAAATATACCGTTTCCATGAAAGCCCACCTTTACACAAAAAAATGTTTGTTGATACTGAGATCCTTTCCCCTTATAAAAGTTTTCTGGAACTTATTTTTCAAATATTCACTAATTGGCAGAAATTTATGCAGTTTCGGATCCCTTTTTACCAATTCCTCATTAGTGTTATCCATAAATTGGAGAAATTTGGTCAGCTATGAAAACCTTTCCTCATTCATTACATTGGAAAAAAATGGTGTTTACAATATGTATTCTACTAACTTTCTACTAAAACATTCTAAGACTTTGTTTCTGAATTATTCCCATGAACATAAGCAACCCAAGGAATACCCTAATTTCCCTCAGGAGCTGTAGGAACCCACTTTTGAGAGTGCAATTTTTTTTGGGTCAAGATTTTTTATTTCTCAAGACCAAGAAACAGTTCTGCTCAGCTGTTTTTTCAGTCACAATATTGTAATTAGATCATCGTCAAAAAGTAACTGAAAATATCCTAGGGGATCATTTGCACATTGAAAGACACTATTTGTTTCCCCACTAAATCACACTCAAAAGGAAGAGGTGGTTTAGCACTGTCAATCTCTTCCCAAATATTCTCTTGAATATTCACAGAAAATTGAGAGGGCTCTTCCTCTTCAGAACTGGTATCCAAAATGTATCCAATTGAATCCTCAGAAACTGGTTCTGAACTTACTACATTATTTTCGTACAGAACGTCAACCATTTGCATGTCAGACAAATCACGAGAGCTAGAACCCATGGTCAAGTAGAGAGGGGTACATCTAAGGGTTGGTTCCAACTCAGGAAAAAATACTAAGCCACCAATGCAATTGTAAGCGTCAGGAAACCTTGACCCTCATGCACTGTAAATTCATCAATGAACCGTTTCAATGAGTATGCTATCTTCAAACATCGTAAATATGATACCAGATGCTGACAGGTGTTTGAAGTTCCATGAAGCATTGAGTGACCTTGCCTGGGTGGGCCATGCCTTCGCAATAATTCCATGATGAAATAAATAATAAATGCTGAATCAAAAAAGCAATTTGCAAAAAACCACTGGCGAAAGAATTCAGCATCACCGCACATATATCAGCTCTCAGGAAGTACATTAATCGGATTTAAAAGAATTCGTTCATCTGGAGACATCAGATGCTTTTCCATGAGTGAAACTTTCATTTATCAGGCATGAGTTAGGAGAAAAAAAATCTTAGGTAGGTAAACATAAATGCAGAGAACAATGAAGCCCAAAACCAAAGCAGGCAGCATTATCTCACATATATACTCACTGGTAGTACATATATTAGAGCGATAAGAATTCCCAAAGAAAAATCTGGATACATACAGTTCATCGCAAGTGCCTAAGGCATGGATTTGGACAGACGCAGATGTTGCGTCTCTCACTCTGAGGGAATATATGCCTCCATTTAAAGTCACTCTTGAGGGGTTAAGGAAACTAATGACTCTATCAAAGAGAGAAAGCTGAATGACTCAATTATTGCCATGGTGGCACTTTCTGTGATGGTCACAGAGCATTCACAAATTAAATATTAACATGTTGCCCTTCTATAATGATGAACTGTTATCCTCTGCTCTTTTCACGGAATTCATAAAGAGATGCTCACAAAAGGCTACATCCTATGTTTGATCGAATGTTTCATCTTCGGGAATATATTAATCACTTCTCAGTGGTAGTTACTACCATGTTACATTGTTCGTGAGTGACTGCGTTTCACCTGCTTCTGTTACAGCTGCAGTTTTCTTGGTTCTGAGTGATCCCTGTGATTCCCCCGTCCTTAACTACAGCCCACCTCTCTCTCTCCAATTCATTTCCTCTCTTCTTGGTGCCTCGAGAGGAAAGGGAGAGCATAGGAAGTTTGTTGGCTCAAATATCATGTCTCTCTCCCTCTCTCTGACTCTTGTTAAGACTTTGTTACCTCCACTTGAAACTATTTAGTTTGCAGAAAATGCCCCTTGATACACCGAGCAACAGTCCCGAATGGAAGGTTGCATGTCTCTTGGAGATTCAACTTAGGAAATGTTTTCAAAAGGGAATGATTGTACAAAAGTACGTACTAGAATGTTTTTAGACAATTAAGTATGAGAGTAGCTATGAGAAAGAAGCATGAAAATGAATCACTTAGAGACTAACTATAAAATAAATACATACATAGAAGGTATTTGTTGCATTTTATGGTAATTGATTTTTTTTAAATCAGATATTGGCAGAAAAATTTTAGATGTCACTTGCAAGCAGAATTGTTATACTGAAATGACATAAATCAGGATGTAAATCGTGGGCATACTGCATGCTTATTAACTGTGCAAGTGCAACAAGCATTGTTACCATTCTTGTGGTGGATTGAGGGTGTGCTTGTTTTCAGCGAATCTGTTAAAATTATCATTAGGGTTCTGCAATTAATACCAATATTACCGACAGGTAAACTGTAGTACAACTGTACATATTTAGGTGCCAACTTAATCACTTGATAAAATATTGTATATATTGATGGATACAAGCAATAATGTAACACACACTATTCCATATATTCATTTTTCGTGTTCATTTTATACTTTATTTACAACTATGCATCAGAACTTACCATTATAGTGATTTTTGTGCAGTAGGAATCCCATGTGCCCCATTTTGGCTGAGACATTCCCCAATGTCATATCTGTGGTTGATCTATTCTAAAATTTGGTGGGACAAAATTATAGCCCATTTTTTAATTTTCTTATTCTGATTTCATGAACTAACAAAGTTGCATTATTGTTTCTTTTCTTGTGAAATTTGGAATGTATTGTTTATTGGTATCACTGAAGAAGCACTGAACATCTATTCAGATTCAATGTTCAATTCTATATTCAAGCATTCCAGTTCAACTAGGTTCACAGTGCTAACAATGTTTTACTTGAAGATCAAGGATATCCATTATTTTTAAAGATCTGAAACTGCAGAAACTTCAGTTAGGTTGTAGACTCTAAATGTACCAGAAAATATATACTAATCTATTTCTTTAGAAATATCACCATAACTTTAGTCATGGAATCCCTAATGTGCGCAAATATTTATTATATTTCCTGAAACCTTTACACTGATACTTAATGTCCTCTTATTAAAATTCTTTTAGTAATAATAAATATGTATTCAAAATTTAAGTTGAATATGCAATTGTATATTTAGAAATTTTTTGCACTTCTCAAATGTCTTATTTTTTCAATTATCTAGAACAATCATGGTATTTTATCAATCCTGGATGAAGAATGTTTAAGAGGTGCTGAATGCTTGGAAACTGGCACCCAAGTTGTCTTCCCATCATTAGATGAGGCTTTTCTAGCTCGAATTGCACATGCTTATGCTGGCCATACCCACTTTGAAGCTGCACCTCAGCATCACAGAAATTTTGTTAAAAGTGAAAATAGAAGCACTTTGCCATATAATTGCTTCAGGTGAGGAATTATTGCATGTATCTTCTGATTATGATAAATTTGTTGTCACTGATATCCACAGATTTTTTTACCTTGTTTGAATCAGGCCCTCAACCACTAATACCACTAAAACGAGTAAATGCATTTAATCATTTCAATTGCTGCCACCAACTCAATGTTGTTGGAAGCATACAAAAGGTGAAGGAGCTTATACATGATGCCTTCATTTTTGGATGTCATAATTGATTTTTCTCTTTGCAGCCAAAACTGAAGCTTCAAGTTGCTACTAAACAACTGATTTCTCTTTTTGCTAATATGCTTTGGCATGAAATATACAAATCTATATTGATGGTTTATTAGAGTTATCTGTAACTGATAACAATGCCTACCAAGTATTTTGTTTTTTTTAAATAATCAAACGTAAGCCAAACCTTGAATACATCAAGGGCCCCTGAGAAAAATAAGCAAAACTAAACACTACTGCTGCTTGCACAACCTCACAACTGGCAGCAGCAGCAGATGTGGAGGTGGGTTGGTTTTGATTTCTCATGTCTTCAGGCAGGTATATAGAATTGGGGAAATGGCTTTTTCAGCAATTCAACCATTATTAGATAATTTATAATAAATGTTTTGATTGCATATGCAAGGAGTACATTCCTCATTTAGAGAGGATTTTCACTAGTCATGGTTGTTTTGCAAAACATTTAATATTCATTAACAAGAAATTTTTTAACAAGTCTTGGGGTTGGGAGGTTGTAGCAGATTTCCAATTCACCATATTAAGAGATACAGTATTGTTTTACTTATCACAGCTGTATTTATCTGGTAGGTTTAATAATAAATATCCATATAGAGTTCACCTGCGTATACCAAAAATACTGTATACATTGATGTATCCCAGAACTTTTAATCTAGGTGGAACCTCTGCATCCTAGGGTATTTGGAATTACATAGGGAATTATGTTTATTTTTTAACCATAACCACTTTTAACTCACCTTTTAAAATTATGTTATTAATGTAGTATGTGTATTATTAGTATAGTAATTCTTCCTATAAATAACTCAGCTTTATTGCTGGAGATTTTATGGAGGCAATACTTCCCAGACATTGTGCTTTTTGATTTTCCTCTTTGATTTGATTTCCTAAATTGGTCTGTGTCTAAATACTTCCAAATGAAAAAGGTAGATTCCTAAATTCTTGTTTAAACAGTGAATATATGATATATTCTCCTAACATAAGATACTTGGAGCATTAAAGTCATCTGTTTCAGATTTAATGTCACAGCAAGTAACTCCATCCTTTCCATATCCAAGAATTTGACAAATAAACCTGGGTTACACAAAACCAATGTTATCCTGAATCAGGATAAAAAGAGAATGAATAATGACCTGGTTTCAACCATAATTGAGACTACTTTGCATTAGTTTGCCTGACTTTGCTTCCTTGTCCCTGCACTTCTCTTCCTGAGAAACCTTCACCCTTCCTCAGCACATTCAGCAACTTCTTTTGAGGAACCTTTTCCCTAGGCTTTAGGGTCCCCTCACACACTTATACATTTGAGCTGATTGCAAGTCTATATATTTTTCATTTCATCAACTCCATGTCAAACAGTTTCAAACTATATTATAGATACTAACAGTAACTTATAGCAGATGACCCGCTGTTGCATTTACATATGCAAAAAAAATCACAATGCCAAAATCATTCATCTGAACTGGGACTCGAACCCAGATCCCTCGATTTTCAGCCAAGTGCCTTAACCAGTTAAGCCACCGAGGCATCATCTTACACTGAATTTTTGGGAGCTTTAAACAGAACAAGATGATACACAAGAAAAAAACTACATTAATTTTGGATTAGTTTTCATGTAGACAGTGAGATCCCTGTCTTTCATCTAAGGTATAACTTAGACCTGGACAGTTGATCTGAGACCCCCATCCTCACCTGGCAGAATGTTTGCTCAAAATATTATTCTCACTTTTTGGATGAGTAAAATGTGTGAGAGAGTAAGAAATGTAGAGAGATGATATTCTTAGAGACAAAAAAAATTATTTTGTTAAATCTAATATTCATCAATGCCAATCCACAGTCAAAGGAACTCTTCCTTCAGGAAGAATATTAGAAATTTAATGCCAAATATTGCCATATATACATATGTATTCACAACTTTCTATTAGCATTCTCCTGGCTGTTTTTTCAGTTTAAGACAACCATAAATTTGGGGTCAGAAATAGGGCTTAAGAACATGCACAAAGATTACTCTAAAATGTTTATAATCTGTGGTATAATACTCACCCTTATCTGTAGTAACAGGGGTGAGGTGGCCCAGGGGCAGCACACTCGCCTGTGGATTTGAAGGTCATGGGTTCAATCCCCGGCAAAGTCGAATTATATTCAGCATCAGAAATATATTCTGGAATGAAGTAACTTCATATGATGGCTGAAAAATCAAATTTGGAATTAGACAACCTAACAAGTAGCTGGAATGAGACAACCTAACAAGATATACGAACCGGAATGGCTAGTGGCATAACACCCCCCACCCCCCCTGCCACACGCTCTAGTGGTGGCTTGTGGGGTATCGTGTAGATTTTAGATTTTTTTTAGATTCTTTATTTTAGCTGAAAAATTTGTCCAAATAATGTTTTTAATGAATATTTTTGGTTTTCTACTGTTAAAACTTCATCTGAACTATGCCACAAAAGTAAGATCCAGCATGGCACTGTTGATCATGAATTCATTTTGGTACTCATCTTGGTACCTCATTTGTGAACCCACTTTCCACAATAAAAGTTGTATTAGTTGAAAACTGTTGGTAATTTCATGCAAAGCATAATTTTCATTTGAGCTAATAAAAATACCAACTAAAAGTAAAGTTCCAATAATGAATTTTCTAAAACATCTCTTGGACTGGAGTAATAATTCTTCAGGTACAGTGCCAAAGGCAGCAGAGAGTCATTGTTAGCCTCCTGTCTCGCCTATGGAGACTATATCATATGCAATTTTTCCAATAAATTGTCCTCTCCTACCTTCATTACACATGGCCTTGAGATCTCCCACCTTCTTACATATATCTCACCAGTAGGAATGGTATCTACAGGCAGCCCTTCTGTGTGGCCAGTAAAACTGCAGCAATGACATCCTTCCACATTGGAACTTGGCTTGGATGAAAGTGAATTCTCAGCTCCATTACTCTTCTGCTTAGTCGCATACGTGCACACTTCAAGCCCTCTTGTCTGGTGGACTTCCTCATAACTCTTGTCCTGTTTGGCATCATTCATGGTGCTGTCTCGCTCTACAAAATGGGGACACCATGGCCATTTTGAACCGCTGTTCAGACAGCGACATTCTGTGAAGCCTTCTCCCTCTATGCAGCAATTGTCTTTTCAAAAGTTAGGGTTTCATGTTCTATGTACAGAACTTGCACTATAGCCCTGTCACGTAATCCCAACACAAACTGGTCGCAGAATTCCTCTATGTAATCTAGAAATGGTCCAAATTTACAATGGTGTGAACTCACCCTTAACCCCATGCTGAAGTCAATAACGCTTTCCTCAGTCGATTGCAAACACTGATTAAACTTATGACACTCCGCAATCACTGACCTTGGTGGGCTAAACTACCTCCGCAATTTCCCTGTGATTTCGCCAAACATAAAGTTGGTCAGCTTCTTTGGCTCACACAGGTTTCTCATGACCGTGTTTGTCTCTTTCCCAATAGAGGACAATAAGTAAGGGCAATAAAAGTGTGCTGTACCGTCCCTAAATCTATTACCAGAAAATATTCCACCAACCTTTCCTCATACGGGTCTCAATCATCTGCCGCAAGCACTAACTATTTCATGAGGTTGGTCATCCTCATCGCAGGTGACATGACTTACTCCATTGGGTGATTGGGACGGTCATTGGATAAGTGATGCTCAGATCCCACTTACCCTTTATTGGCATAGAAAACAAATGTGATGTGTCTGACATACATCCAAATACATTACACATGGTATTATATCTCCCACTGCACACCAGTGATTCTCCTATAGAGGGAACCTCCCCTTCTTCCTGTCCATGCTTGTTTGTCCACATGGTATGATACATGCAGAAGATTGTTTCCATTGAAGGTAAAAAAAATTGGAAATTATTCAGCATTAGTTAAGTAGATATGTACGTTCTCCCAGCCATTGACTACGAATTATGTCCAGGTCATGTTACAAGGTTTATTAAGAATAGCAGATTACCTTTTTCATCATCTGTTCCTCCCCTAATTTCACGGGACTGGGTCAAGGAGCAATTTAAATTTTTTCTAAAACATTGGGTCTGATAACAAGGAAAATGTATGTTTTATCATGCAGCCATGATGGAATGGATCAAGGAATAGGTAAGGACTCCCAATTCAGCACTCCTCACCCACTCCTCTTTTCTTGTGAGAGGTATACCCTGGTTGAAGTCTAAAAAAAAATTGGTGAAACCTGAAATCTTCTGATTAGGGAAGCTACTTGAGAACTGTGTTTGGGTACAAGGATTTTAGGTGAACATGAAATATGTCATCATAAACACCATTTTTTCTATTCGTTGGACTAATATGCATAACTTCCGCATTCTTCCTCTGCCTCTGGAGTCTGTCTTATCCACTTCCCTTCAATAGTCAGTAATTGAGACTCTTTTTTGACAAGAAAATCAACTTTTAACATGAGTATTAGCAAGCATTAGCAAATTCTGCCATCATCAAATTCATGTATGAATAGATAAAATTTGAAAAAACCACAGTTCATTAATGAAAATAGCTATGAAACTAAAAACAGTGAAGTTTTGCCTGTGGTTCTTCATAAGTGCTGACGTCCAAGAGTTTTGCATTTCTTCCTCGTCAGCTGATCCCATCACAGCTACCATGATGAATGCTGCCAAGTCACCAGAAATCTTCAGGAAAGTGGATGTTGAACAAAAGCTTTCATTCAATATTCAGTATCTTGGATGATGTAAAGGCAAACTACTTATGTTTTTGGGTTATATGCCATGGCTTATAATTTCATTGCAAGCATGCAGTGAAACCTTGAATTTACATTTTTGAGTGTAAAAAGTAAAGAAGTGAAAAAAATGTGAAATCAATGTTTATGTGAAACTGAGGTCAAATAAAGAGGAAAAATATTTTTGAAGTGTATTTTGTAATTTAAAAGGGTCATGGTTGTCCAGAGGGTTGAGTGCCAACTGGAGGGCTTAGGTTCAATTCCGAGTGTCTCCTCTCGGCACCCTCAGCTTCTCCTAAGTTGTTTTATTTTTTGGTACCTACCACTGGGAAATCACAGATGGGAAGGGGGAAAGGTACTGGCCCCCTACCATGGTGTGTGAATTTCACATGCCGTTAGTCTTGGTATTTCTTGGGTCAGCATACTCTGAGAAACGTTCACATGGTTCATTGATGAATTTACATTGTGTTAGCTGAGCTGTACCCTCGGCTATCAAATCAACCTTCTGGTTGATTACCATGGTTTTTTGGTAGTTTTAAAGATGAAGTATCTCACAAGACTATAATAAAAATATGATTATAAACATCATCAATTTTTTATGGTAACAGGTATATAAATAAATAAGTTCTCATTCTGAAAATCTAGAAGTAAAACTTCTCATACAGAAATAAGAGATGTATATTAAATATCAACTACCATTAGTCAATGATTAAGTGTCCTGTAACTGGCAATGAACATTATCTATTGACATCCCCCAAATCATCGAAGTCCCAGAGAGAAGAATGAATATTTTTTACTTTTTTATGGTCATCTACATTGTGTGTCATGTTGTGTCATGTACATCTGTGATGATTTAGATCAATATTTTTTAATGACTAATCAGATTTTTAAGTCTGAGGAAATAGCAATAAAATGTGAAAATCAGTGTTGTTGTCATTTCTCAGAGAGTGATCTTTTCTATTATGTTCAGATATGAGCTGTGAATATTCAACTTCCTAACAAGTTCCACCCTATTAACTATTTCATGCAGAATGTCCAGCTTCTACTTATTTTCAATGTGTTTTTCATCCTTTTCAAGCAATTCAATTCCATATAAAATGAAATGTTATGCTAGCAAAGGTCAGCCAACAGAAGTTGTGTTATTTTGGGGAACACATTTAAATTAACCACTCTCAATGGAAAAACAAGTGTTTGTGCAATTTATAGATTACATCACCAGCAGATATGTACAATCTCCATTGATCATTTTTTTAATTGATAGGTGCGCACCTTAATGGCCAATTTATTAGCCAAAAACTTTAATTAACCAATATGCATAATATAACTATCTTAAATTACAGTTATAATTGATGCCCTGGAAAAAATATGATAAAAATCAGCTCCTATTCTATGAGGATCAGTGAGATTTTACATTATATCATAATTTATTTCACCACTGGCAAAATACATGACTTTGAGTTCGGAAGCATATTGAGGATAATGCTGCATTGATTTGGATGGAAAACATTCCAGGATGGAATATAAATATGTAAAATTGAGGATCATTTGAATTTGGAGTATGCAAATTTGTGGTTTCACGGTATTTCAACAATTTATTATTTTTACAAAACTAAAAAATATACAACATCCTTAGACTGTGGGTGTCCACAGTTTGAAGAATATATTGCGTATTATATTTCACTAAGCCAAACTGAAATAATGTCTTATATTGTAAATAATGTAGTGATTATTTTTTGTGAGCATTTTTAAGCTTAGTGCATAAGAACATAGGGTATCAACTGACTAAAAGTGTATGTAAAAATACCTATTAATACTCTTTGAAAAAACACTTAACGTCTATTACCATCCATGCATGCTCTAACTTTTCGGAAAGCATTTTGTTGGGAATAATGTGTATTATAAGTGGAAATTTATGTTATGTACTAAATTTGCATGAATGATAATTGGTTTTTTTGGTGAAGTTAACCTGTATTTGATGCAATCGTGTAGCCTAATTTGTACAGTGACTGCCCGTAATGTCAATAGACCTTAACCTGTATGATAAAAAAGTAATTAGATTGTTGACAAATTTTCTATTCTTTGCATCCCAGACACACATGTTAGTGACTTTTTAATAAGTATATAGTGAAGTATGAATGAAATGGGAGGGAAATTTGAAATGGTGTCCTAGAATCCCAATTTTCAGTTGAACTTTGGCTTATAATGTGCTTCTCAAAATGTAACTCAGGGACCCAGAGCTTTTCATAGATGATACCCAGTTCACACAATTAATAATAGTGATGAATACATAATTATTTTTTTAGTAAAATGGTACAAATTTCTTCATGACTCATTTTATAACTGTTCAACATAAATAATTTACACTCTTAACCGTTTACAATCTTATGTTGGTCTTCAACTGTCATTATGATTTCCTTCTTCCCCTCCAATGTCGGAAATCATTGGATATTTTTTTATGCACTTGTCTGCTCACTCTGGAGCCTGCCCATACTTTCATCAAGTAGTATGGACTCTGGCCAACAGATAGCTAAGGTTGTACTTTTTTCTTGTCATGCCATGGCAGATGATCATGTGTTGTATTGCATGCATAAGTAAGTAAGAACCGGGGAGTATGGGAAAATCAAAATATTTGGATCGGAAAGGGTTAATGGCATCAATTTCTCAAGATAGTGAGTGGAGTATCACTAAGCTGTGTCAGCTATTGGAAATCAGAAAAACATTAAAATGGACAAATATTATAAGTGTCTACCAAAATGCATAACAATTATATTTAGTAGTACATATTAAAAAGCTCTGTACACATGTATTCGTCTTAATCTTCTTCATTAGATCTATTGGAAGATCTAAATGAACAACCTTGAATATTGGACATATCAGACTGAGCATATGACATGTTTCACTATTTTTTAATCAATGTAATTAGCAAACCCATTTGGAGATTCTGTATTCAGTTAATAATTAATACATTAAATTCACTGCTCATACTAGGTAAATATTGACTCGCCCTTATTCTCAGTTCATTTGTCTTGTTACAATGCTGTAAAATTTAGGTGGCACTAACACAGTTATAGATAATTATATCTTTTGTTTTAAAATGTGGGAGTTGAATGTGAAACAAAGAATGCATTCAGTGCCTGCAAATGATGAAAATTTCTTCCAAACAGATTGAAGCACTACGCTGGAACTGTGACATACAATGTATCAGGATTTGTGGATAAGAATAATGACATGATCCACAGAGACATTTCCCTTGCTATGTACAGGTGTGAACATCCATTGCTCAAAGTATTGTTCCCTGAAGGTAATGTTTCCAGAAAAAGTAACTTTATTGTAGTAGCAATAGATTTTTAAAGCAGCATATTCAGTAGAACCTGTTTTGTTTTATTAACATACTAATATAATTGAAACAGTAATATTTATGGAATTTTTATTCCATTTCGATAATGTTATTTATCATATTTGTAATATTTTTTTGAATTGAATAGGATACTTCCCATGAATTAATAAAGCTAAATTAGATATTGGGTCTGAAATTATTTACAAATTTCATGATGCAATTGAATTTTCTTTCAATGTGATTTTTTTGTACTTCCTCAGGAAATCCCAAGCGCACTACATTTAAGAGGCCTGCAACTGCTGGAACACAATTTAAAGTGTCAATGGGGGCACTTATAAAAAACCTCCAATCTAAAAATCCTCATTACATTAGGTGTATAAAGCCAAATGAATTGAAACAGCCACGGATATTTGAGATGGCTTTAGTTCTTCACCAGGTTAGGTATTTAGGGTAAGTTTAAAGGGAAGAATTTATCAATGTAGGTTCCAAAGGAGTAACTGATGAGTCTATAATGACTAGAAACATAGACTTTTTCCAAGCTCTTTTTTCAGCTAAATATAAAGATCTTTTACTTTTTCATCCAACTCTAATGAAAATGTTAAAATCTTGATCAAAACTTTGAGTGGAAAGAGTTAGGCAAACAAAAACTTCAGAGAAGTGAAGATTCAGCATTTGATGAAAAATAGAAGGCAAATTTTCCATCGAAAAACTTGAAGTCATTTCAATAAGCTGTTTAGATTATTTTAATTTCAATTATTTTTATTGAACTAATGAAGCTGAAATGTAATAAAATTGTAGTCAAAAATATATAGCTCAAAAATGTTTTCTGTTTGTCGAGACATTCATCCCTTTATTTTTTGGTGTGAAATTATTACTAAAGCAGTACTAATTGAACTCTCTTTCTCATAAGATTCCATATTTGTATGTACAGGTTGGTTGAAACCGCAAGAATACGGAGATGGGGCTTCTGTTATCGTGAGACTTATGAGTCATTCCTTCAGCGTTACAAGATGTTGTCAATTCACACTTGGCCATGCTGGCGTGGTGCAGCTGCTGAAGGGGTCTCATACCTGTTGAGGACTCTGCCAATTTCAGCATCAGAGTTTGCTTTTGGTCGCACGAAATTGTTCATTAGATGCCCCAGAACTGTGAGTTCATCTTCTATTTCATTTATATTACAGTGATGGAAGAACTTTACACAAAATTCATAAGTATCAGAATGTGGTGGCATTCATGTGAACTAATTGTAACTGCAAGTCCTCTGAGAGAAAGGCAACACTGGCTCCGACAGTGATAACTACAAAGATTAATAATAATAATTTATTGTTCAGTTGGTCAGAGGTGACATGGAACTCGTCAT
>LYUA01003125.1:40805-52838 GCA_002093875.1 Calopteryx splendens
TACCTGCCCCCCCCTCGCATTCCCCCGCCCCCTTCCACCGCAACCCTTCCATCCATCCTCCCTCCTCCATTCCGGACTCTCCCTATCTCTCACTCCGGGCGTGCCAAATTGGATGGGAGCCAGTTTCTCCTGATAGTAGTGGGAGACTGAGGTCGCCCCGAGATGTGCGTTGAAGTGGATTGGGAAGGCTTTTGCGGGTTAGTTTGTGAAAGGATGTTGATGGTGATGAATATATAGGGCAGGGAGGGAGATAGAGTGAGAGGAATGGACGTAAAGGGCATGGTGGAAGGGCAGGGAGTCCGGGGTAGGCCACCAGGGAAGAGGAAGAGAGTTAGAAGGGGATAGAGTGGACATTGGTTCGTTTTGTGAGTTTCGACGTGTTTGTGGAGGCTGTTGTCAAAGTTTTGGTTTGAGGAATTCTTATGGATTAGGCGCTTCTTCGTGTGCGTGTGTGTGATTTAGCACCATTTCAGTGTTCAAGGCAGATAATATCTCTGGGTGGGGATGTTGATTATTATTTAATTGGATTCATATAATGGCGTTTCCAAGCAAATTACTATTTTATAACGTATTCAACCCGTTCAAACGTAACGTATTCAACCCATTTACGTTTCAATACATTTTCAAAATACAGGAAATAAAAATATTTTTGAAGCCTTACTATATTTTTCTAGCATAATATCAGTATTAAACCAAACTCCTGACACCATTAAAATAAAATTAATAATTTTTATTTTTGGGAATGCATTGTTGTATAAAATATGGGGATACGAGCATGTGAGCTCTCGTTTCATGTTGATTTTAGATGTTTATTTTTTCTGCAGTTGAACCAGCCGTTACAAATCATTTTCTTTTATACACTTATCTAAATAAATCACATATGGGTTTAAAATACAGACTAAATTTATCTTTCATTCTGTTGCATTATGCCTAGCATTTAGTCCCAAATATATTTTAATGCCTTCATTTATCGTTTGCTGTTATAACAACATGTTTTTCAGGTATATGAATCCATTTATTAAAAAAGATGACATTGGAAGTAGCCATGATTCAATGGATCCAGTGAATATTCTCTACGGACTACTCTACGCACCGTTTATATATGCCTGCGTCACCTTGTTATTGTCAAGTGTTTTCTTCGCCTCAGGAATCCATTGTGAGGATCATGGAACACGTGCACACCATAGATCGCCTCAGTCCCACGCCGCCGGGACCTCCATCCGTCTGCATCATTCCTGTCCAGCTCCTTTAAGATAATAAGGAATAATTCTCGTTCCGTGGACTCACCATTTCCACTCTTCAGTTTAGATGTCGTGTATTCGAATCCAATCCTATAATGGCCATGCATCTGTTATACCGCTTCGCAGGTGACGACTGGGGACTTGGATGAGGCTAAATCTAATCAGCACTGTCCTTTTCTGTTGCATTCTCCCATAGGGGAGAGAGAAATGTGAAGAGGGCTATCAATGAATCTATCTCTGTAATGCGAGAGTAGGTGCAAAAAAGTAAGATTGATGGACTGAGAGAAGTAAATGTGTTTTTCAATGGTAACAGCATGGAATCAGATAGAATATTAGGTTATGTATGACATAGCTGTGAATGTAATTCTAACAGCGTTCGCGTTAAAGTTTCAAGGGATAATTCTGTTATCCTTAAGAACATATTTTCTTCTTCTGCCTAATTAATGGGTGGTGAGATATGAATAAAGGCAGTTAAATTTAGTATTAAAATGCATAAAACATTAAGTATTTTACCTTGAAAACAACAATCGTTACCTTCTTAATTCATTAATTCAGTCACAATTTAAGCTTTAATATTCCTTTCCCGAATCTCTGTTGTAAGTGCATCGATAGGCATGAAAGGTTTTCTTTCCTCAAAATTGCGCAATTTTCAGTGGATTCTATAGTTTCATCATACTCAACGTTCCTTTATCTCTTGGAGCAGGTTGGTCAAAATGTAAGAGACGTATATACCTAGAGGTTGAATATGAAGAACATGAAAATGATTTACACCTCGCCTATTGCATTTTTTTCATTAGCTATTTTAAATAAAATAATGCTTGCACGTTAAATATGTCTATCCTTTTCTCACACTTTGGAAGGGTATTTATGTCTCTCTTTCAAGTAAACTCTCGCATTTACTTGAAAGAGACCCTCTCCATTTGGATTTATTTTAATTCAAACCAACCGGTTTTCTGGTAACATAAGACCGTGGCTTATTCCGAGTTCTTTTTCGATGTTATTAAAAAATCATTCTTGTTAGATTTTTTGACAATCATCCCTGGGAAAATGAGCCCTGTAAAATAGCCTAGCAAATTCAGTCGTTACAAGCCGCAGAAATCCGAGCCGGCAACAATTTTTTTTCGGAAGATAGTCGCATCAGAATGAACCACTCATTTTTCTACTGGTGAGCAAGGGGCTAGTTGAGGGGTTCGTTAAGGAATGAGCGTGTAATTGGGCGAGGGTTTGAGCCCAGAAGGAGAGTCAGGGGCCAGGCTGAAAGGAAATAAAAGCTGACGAGGCAAGAGAGGGAAGGAAATTTTAGAATCAGATAACATAGTTGCGTTAAACAAAAGGCTAGGCGTGTCGAGCCCCCGAGGGAACAGGGAGAGAGAAGGGGGAAGACGAAGAGAGCAACACACTCATTAGTTGGCGCGCGCTGCTTTAAAATCCGATCTCTGGGCCATATATTTTTTTTTCTCCTAAGCGGGTTATTAAATATCACCACTCTAATTTCCCCTTTAATTTCCCCGGCTCCCACGGCACATAACACACACCCGAGGAGATATCTTCTTCCCTTCTCGCTTCTCCTTCGGCTCTTCCCCCTTCCCCCCCACCCGAGTTTCCCTCCCCGGTCAATTTCCCTGTATCTAATATCCTCTTAATCCCTTTTCAAAGAGATGATTGAAACGAGTGGAAAATGGGGAAGATTTTTCTTTTTTCCGCTTTGGCGTATACTATTGCATGGGGCGAGGGTTCGTAGAATGTTTGAAGGTTGCGAGGATGGAGGTTTTAATTAGTTTTTTGTATGCCGTGAGAGGTGGATTTTAATTAGGTGTGTCGGTTTCTCTTACTCACCCTTTTCCGACCGCTTCTCTTTTAAGACTTCCAATACAAGAATCCCCCATCGTTCCAGCTTCTCTAAAAAACGAATTTCTTTCCGGGATATTCGTAGGCATCCGTGTAGCCTGTAGAAAGTCGATCACTTTTACAGAGGCGGGAAATCCGGCACAAAGGGATGTTTGTGGTGGTTTTCTGTCTCGAGTTTCAATTTTTTCCTTTATATCTCTTAGTAGAACGTAAATCGATATTTGGCTCCCTTATCTGAGCTGTTAAAAGTTCTTTGAAATTTTGAAAACACTTTTGCAAATTTGTTAGTGTGACGCTTGATATATTTTGCTTCGTGTGCTTAATTTGATGAATTATCTATAGGTATCATGTATAAAAAAATAAAGAAAGAAAAATAAACTCAGGTCTAAGTAAAGTTGAAAGTAAATGCTTTCCCAGTGGCATAACTCGTCTTATGAATGCATGCAGATGAATGTGATTTTCTGTAAGTACACCTGATGATAACTTGACAGTCGAAACCTGGGTAGTGAGCAAATAAATTAGTGGAAGAACCAAGTCCGTTATTCTTCATACGATGAAACACATTTATTATTATTTGTAGCAAGCCATGATAAACACGTGCACTCTCATAAACAATATGTACTATGTAATAGATAATATCAAATACCAGCTCACATGTACAGATATTGCCTCACAAACAATAGTCTTATTCAATTTATGTCTGGAGGAGGGAATGAGGGAAGCAGAAGAAATGGGCATCAAAGTAGTCAAGTTGATTGAGAAAACATTAGCATGCACTGGTCCCAAGATGTCATCGTAGTTATAGCAAAAAAGCGAGAGGACCTGCAAAAATCTCTGAACGCTATGGACCAAGTTCCTCAAGAATATAATATGAGAA
Organism: Calopteryx splendens; assembly: GCA_002093875.1. Lineage (NCBI taxonomy): Eukaryota > Metazoa > Arthropoda > Insecta > Odonata > Calopterygidae > Calopteryx > Calopteryx splendens. The sequence continues at coordinate 44,772 of LYUA01003125.1, forward strand.
TTAACAGGAAGAAAATTCTAGCATGCGCAAGAGAAAAAACTAATGACAGACATAGCAATTCGAGGAGAGCAAGTAGAATCCTTCAAATGCCTAGGCAGTTGTTTGACGGGGGATGGCAAAGCTCGAAAGACATGGAGCAATGAATATCTCAAACTACGAAATCGTTCATGAATAAATGGTAACTACTTTTCTCAAAGAACAAAGGTACGGTTGCAAACAAATCAGCAAAATGTTCGTTAGGAGCATGGTAGTTTATGGATCAGAGGTATGGACGTTGTGAGAGCGGACTAGAAAAGAGAAGTTAATGTAAAATAAAGACCAAAGCTATAAACTTAAGGGGCACGAAAGTTTAGATCACGATAGAAGCCTAAGAAACATGGTGTCGGATGTGAATACTGAACATTAAATAGACATAGAAAGTGTGGAAAGAAGAAGAGCATGGAAGAACAGAAGAGGAAAAGACAACATGGTGGAGTATGCGTCAAAGAAGAAACAGTGGCATTGGATATATCTTGAGGTAAAGTGAATTAGTTAGAAATATAATGGAAGGGAAAATTGAAGGGAAGGTTCCGCGAGGAACGCCAAGGAACAGGTATGTGGAACAGATAAAGAAGCGCATAAATCAGAAAATTATCAGGGGTAAGGTATTCTTTGTACCCATAGTCTCGAAAGTCTCCCAAAACTTTGAATGGGGAAGAATAGAGGCCTGCAGTCAACCAATCTTCGGATTGAAATACTGACTATAATGATACACAAAATGATTTGAAAAGTTTGGTATCTTGGCGTTATTAAAGTGACTGTGGGCGAATTAACTTTGTGGAATCTTGACGAGTTAAAAAATTCATTACTTATTATTTTTGGCAAAACCTCTTGTGAATGAAGTTTTCACGGTGAAGCCAGTCAAGGTATTAAAATTATGAGAATTAGAAAAAAGTTATGTATTTTTCATCATCTTGCTGTTCTAATTATGGAGTCTTTATTATAAACTGCAGAAATGACAATTTTGAGAAAAATGGCAGGCAAATTAAGGCGAGACATTGTGAATAAAAGCGTAGAGGTTTATATAAATCCTCAACCGTATCTGAACGGATATCTCTGGAACATTGGATATACAAGTAAATATGAATGGAGTGAGCATGTAACAGGCATGGATGAAACAGGAGCACTAAAGATAGCATTAGATAAAGAGCGAAGAGGAGAGAATGGAATACGGGGTCCTAGGTCATTTACGCAAGTGTTGTTCAAATGATCTCGTCAAAGAAATTGACATTTTCAGAAGCCAAGGAAAGGCGTAAGTATCTAAGAAGAAGCTACTAGCGTACCAATTAGTGGAAGAATGATTTCAAATTGCTTGTAAAGTACCTGCTCTTTAAAGCGGCGATGTGGAGGAACAGTGTTATTAAAATCATATCTCCCACTCACCCATTTTATGTAAGGTCCTGGATCATATGATGTTCTGTAATATGTTATTTCGATAGCAAGGATATTATGATGAAAAATCGGTAGGGTTTCCAGAAGGGTAGATCCTGTGAGACCCAACTAGCATATTTTGTTCATAATGTTTAGGATAGATGAAAAAATAATGCTGGGGCGACACTTGGCCATTGGATTCAAACTTTAAAAATGTATGTAGTGATAAGTCTTTTGAAAATGTTACTCTCCCCAAGAGCGGGATGTGTACAATTCCCTCGTGTGTAGGGTGGTATTTACTAGAAAATTAGAATTCACCAAAATGACTGCCAGAGAAATGAGAGGAGGTTGAGAGCGATGTTATCCCTTTCTAGTTATGGCTCTTATAGTAAGTATATTCTGCTAGAGTATAGGATCTTACGAAATTGGTTTGATTGTCGAATTAGCACGAGTGGAGCGAAGAGTAGCTACATTGGTAAAACAAAAGTTGTGATAAACATAAAGGCGTAACTAAATTACTATAAAAGTTAAATTGGAAATCGCGTGCTGACCAAAAGTTAAATCATAGGTTTAATATCGTGAACAAAATGGGAGCTGGTATGTTTTTCTTATTCGGTAGACGGTAGAATAGATAATAGAAATAAAATTATAGAAATAAACTGTAGCACCCACAAGTTTAAATTGTTATTTTTATGACGAACGACATGGGATCAGAATAATTGCCGTCGAAGTCGACCACGAATGAATTTGCATACTATAGGCAATCATGTTTGTCGCCATTATTCTAACTTATATGGTAATATGAACACTACTAGAGGCTCATCTCGTATGCGAGCAGTAGTTATCGGTGAGTAAATACTCTGGTAAATGTGATGTTGTTTTTAAAAGTTATATATATCGTTTGAATAATTCAGTAATCAGTTTCGAAAGATGCAGGAATATATAATATGAAAGCTTATTCCTGGTGTCGAATCACTTCCTACCTGCAAGTTAGATACTTATAGTTAAAACTTAGCTGATGTTGTCAGTATCTAAATTAGTAACCTATTTTTGTATAAAATTGTTAAAAATAGCACTGTCTCGGGAAAATAAATAGTGCTATATAAAGACACTGGTTTTAGATGCATAAACCACAGTCGGCGGTCGTTTTAATTTTTTCCAGACTATCATATTTGCATGCCATATTTCGCTTGGGCAAATCTTATTTTATGTGTGCCCATAATTTTTGGTAAAACGAAGTTTTTCATCGCTCTAAACTGCTAAAGTAAATCAAATGGCCGGAAGAATTCAGTGGTACGTTTAATGAAAGATGCTGGATGAATAGCAAAATAACCAAATTTTAAATTCATACATCGTATCTTTCTTCGGTAGAATCTCCGATTCTGAGTAAAGATTTTCCTTAAGCGAAATGAGTAGATCGTCGAATTTAGGATGGAAACTAAAACTAAAGATATATTTTTGGTGAAGGTATAAACTCCTATGATTGTCATGATGAATTTAATATGAAAGTTCTTTTAAGGCATAATGGATTTGATAAATATCGTAAAAAGAGAGAAAAAGAGTAAAGCATCCTATGAAACTGAGAAGCGATCATATGGGATTACCTAGTTGAAGACGCAGAATTAATATAAGGAATAAACAGGTTGATGAACGACGAAAGTGAGTGAGACTGCTTGGATTTTGCACCAAATATGTCCTTGTGATGGAAAATACCGTCGAAGAGGACACAGACAATTCCAAGTGATGGCTGAAGATGCCAAATTGACTGTATTATAGTGGAACCCTGGTTGCAAAACCTAGTTAAAGAATAAAAAGATCCAAAATCAAAATACAGGTGCAGAAATTGACATTGACACAAATGGTGTCAATGTCAATTTCACCATTTGTGTCAATGTCAAATGACATTGACACAAATGGTGTCAATTTCAACTTCAATGGTGATGAATTTCCAATTTAATCTCGAAAACCTCAGAAATTTAATGAAGAATGGCTGCCTGGAGGAAATATAAATGGTATACAAACATAGATTAGCATTTTGATGGACCCTGGGTGAAGTTTTAGAAACTGAAAATGGCAAAGGATCATTTGAAGATGGCAAGTCTTCACCTTGCTGAAAGCAGAGAAGAGAGTACAAACAATGCTGAAAGCAGAGAAGAGAGATTGGGAAAAAGGAAAACTCTCTAGATGAAACTATGATATAAAAAGACGGTATCGGATCTAATGGATGAAACTAGGGGGCACATAAATGTATGATCAGAAAAAGTACACCAGAGAGATGTAAAATGATCAAAGTTACGAAATATATGATCGAAGGAAATGCTCATGGGATCCTCGTATAGGTTTTAGCTGAACTACCTCCCTTTTAATGATAACAAAGCTATGTTAGACATAGATGTACTAAGTCATTCATAATTTTCACCACTGATAGTGGGCAAGCCAAAAGTGAAGTGAAAGATAATGTAAGACATGGCTGTATTTGTACGCGAAAAAAAGTAAGCTACGCTATGCTGATAACATAAGAATATTAGCAGATGAAAGAATATCAAACGAAGATATGTATGACCGTGAAAAAGTCGATAGTAAAATATAGCTTGAGTTTGACGTAAAAAAAGCAGAATAATGATTTTTTGTAATGTAAGAGGGAAGAATTAAACTGGAACAGCGAAACCTAGAGAAAATATATGAGTTTTATTATCAAGAATACCGGATCACCAGTGATTGAGTAGATGATAATAACTCAAATTCTTGACTTTTATGAGTTGAATATGACCGTCGACATTTTTGGTGAAGTTATCTTTGTCCCTCCATGCTTGACGCAACCATCTTTTTTTCAGAATTCAGCCATCAATGGACCCAGTTTGACGCCAATTTATTTTTATCCAGCTGGGAAAGTGTATCATCTTTGCGGATCTCCTTATTTCATTATCCTTCTTGTGTCCTGGTGTCATCAGATATAATATACGGCGGGGTCGGGCTGTGCTCCATTAGTGAAGGTGTGGTCTCGGGTCGAGCTTTATACGAGTTTCATCCCGCCATCCCCGTTGCACATCTGTTTCGCCCTCCCTTCCGCTCTCCCCGCTCCCTCTCCCTCACGTCTCCCTCTCCCTCCCCACCCTCCACACTGTCTGCGTCCATTAATTTTCTTTCCACCAGCATCCGCCCATCAACTTACTTCCCCTCCAGCCCACGGCTGGAAAGTCCTTTGCGGCCTTCAAGACGGGCAAACTTTTATCATGTCGGGGATATGAACAGGTGCAGGGATAGTTCCTTAGCCGGTGCACATCAAAACTCGCTCCGCTCGCCCCATCTAAAGGCCTTGCAAGTAAACTGCTAGAATTACATTGATCGATTGATTATTTCTGGATGGTATCCTCATATCGTTGGCAACATGAAACAAGATACTAGAGTTTGATTTCTTTCGATGGAAGGTATCTATGTCCTACTTCAGCTGAAAACTAAAATGATGGCTCGAGTGGATGGGGTTTCAACGTAGCCAGGGAGGTTAGAAAATTAGTTTCGTGAGAAAGTACGGAGAGAATTGCGATAGTTTTGTTTCTTGAGAGCAAAGGTTCGATTTCACTTATTTGCAGCAATTTATTAATCATATGGTAAGCGGTAAATTTTTGATGATTCATACTCATGGATTTTTCTTTAAGTTCTTGGTTTAATTCTAAGAAATTAGCGAAAATTCAATAGAAAGTAATAAAGTGATGTATTGAAGGGGTAGTTCCTCATTACATGCTTTTAATTTATCGAGGAATGTGCACTAAAGTAGTGTGTGCAAATGTGAAGTAAAAATGGACTAAAAATAAATTCTGAAATCAATTCTGGAATATTGCAACACTCCAGAGGCATCATTGATTGGACCTTAAAGCATGCACATACTTCAAATGAATGTATTTCAGAGTATGTAATTCAGTACCTTAGTATTTGCCTCTTATTGTGCATCGGTATTTGTTTGTGATATCCCTTATCCTCTGTTTTGTAATTGTGAATTACCATTTTCATTCTTCCTCTGCCATGCTCACCTACAGTTATTCCTTGCATAAAATTTTCCCATACCCACTTTTTGTGCTGAGTTCGTATTTCACCGAGAAACGTGACTCCTTCATCACGTATCTATCCCTCTCCTTTCCTTGCCTCCTGCTCAATTTTCAGCCTTTTGAACCTTGGGGGCCTCTTATTTGACCCATGTGAAGTGAATTCACTGCCGCACTAGATGGAAATGTACCTGCTATGTTGCTCATCTTTACGTTTCCTAGCTATAAATTCTGTGGTCAATATTTATGGTCACTAATTTTCTCATCTTCCAGTAATTTACATTTCACTCCACACCAACACTTACATTGCGATTTCAGTCACTCTCCTGGTATCCTAGAAACCCCTTCCATCTTTGCTTAATGCCATCCCATATTGTTGTTAGTGTTCCCACCGTTCTCATTTTCTTCTCTTAACGTTGGCTTTTTATTTATTTAGAATCTCATTTCATTTTCTTTCGTGTAGTTCGTATTCATTCCGTATCTTTTGTTTTCGCATTCAGTATTCTTATTGGTACTCGTACATGAACCTTTTAAATCTCAAAAAGTACTCATTTAAGCTGCAACATTTGTAAATCTTGTTGATATTATCAATGTTCGGAAAAGTGAATACAAAACGTTCTCTGAAAATGATGTATGCACCTTAAAGTGCGGCGGGAAATGTCTTAATTATAAGCAATTTTCTTCATGTTTTCAATCAACTGCCTCTCCGCGTTATATAACATTCAGTTATATCACGAGCAGCTTTATTACTAAATCGAGTAAAATATTGACACAATTGTTTCCACAGGTAGGTATCATCTATCTTGTTTACAGTGCTTTGTGAGGATCATATTACTCATGAATACGAGGAAAGCCACTCTTTCTCATTTTCCGAGATGGTTAATGAACCCTCTAACACGGAGCACTATCAAAGAGTCTAATGAATCCTTTTCTGTCTTCAGAGGCGTTAAATTTCACCCACTTTCTACTGCTATTCCGACCGTTCAATTTTACTATTGATTAATCTATCCCCACCGCTTCTGATAGAAAACGAACAATGAGTGCGTCCGCCGAAAGTTACACGAGGTCACGACGGCCTTTTACACTCTCGAAGAAACCAAAGAAAGTTACTCCTCAACTCTTTAGTGGGAAGAGGATGGGCGGGAGGTGAGGAGAGGGATAGCGCCCTCACCTCCCCTCACCATTTCCCTCCTTCGCTCGCACGCGCGTCTTTGCGGGAAGCGGTGGAGTGGCGTGACCGATGCCCGCTTTACGTTTTTTGTCAGACCCCGGCGACGTCACTGTGCTTATTTTTCATCCAGCTTAGCTCTTTCCACCCGGTCCATCCATCCGCGCGCCTAATAGCCGAGAGTGCGGCGCAAAAAAATATTTTTCCCAGAGAGAAAGTGAGAAGAGGGATGAGTGGTGGGAGGGATGAGATAAAAAGACTAGGCCCCGGACCTCATTTGCCACCGTAGGCGAGGCCTTGGATGTTTGTGTGTGTGTGTGTGTTTGGGAGGAGGGGGGCAAAGCGTGGAGCGGCCGTCCACTCCTCGGACAAAACCTACGCCTTGCCATTCTTCCAAAGCCGGCAACCAATCGGCGAGGGGAAAAAAAGCCCCTCCCTCCCGACCCCGTCTCCTCGACCCCCCGTAACCTTCCCTCCCTTTTGTTCTCACCTCCTCCTCCGGGGTACTCCCGTTTCTCCGAACCCTTCACTCGCCACGGATCCTCGTTCCCACGCAGGCGGGGGTTTCATGACGTGTCGATATCAAGATCCACATTCAGCATGCGTGCAAGCGCTTGACATGCAGATTTCATCACCCATGTCTATATCAACATTCACCAACATTCCTCGTCATCCAGAATAATCGAATATCTCCGAAGTGCTGTTAACCACGGGCATTCAATATCCGTGGGCATATCGATATCCTTCGGCATGTCCGACATCCACCAACGCTCGTTAACCGCCGGTATTTGGGATTCACCGACGCGTCTGCATTCACCAATATTCGGTATTCATTGACGCGTGGGTAATCACCATTATTTATTTCATTTTGGAATTCTACTTAAATATTGAAGCATTGCACGGTCCCGCCAACAGTCACTCGCGCTCCGAGCTTCGTCCAACGCGACTCGTTTCAGCCGCGTCCGTTTACTAGTTTCCTGGGGTGCCTCGGGGGTGCTGTTTCACCGCCGCAATCGCTTGACTGTGGTGAGTGAGGGAGCGCTTCCTCCCCGCCTCGGGCCCGGAGAACTTGCCAAAGCCCACACGCATGGAGAAAAAGAGAGCCAGCCGCCCACTCCGTCCCTTAACAAGGCTCACGTATCTCCATTCATCAGCTCCTCCTTTTATCTCCACCTCGATGGGAAGAGAAATGGGGTGCCGCCTTCGCCTTCTCCCATTCTTCATCTCGAGTCTCCTCGCCCATTAAGCCAGATTTTCTTGTTTCAGTCCATTTTTAAGGATGTCACCTGCTGCTGTGGCCCCTAACCGTGTGCCTCGCCACACTTGATTTTCACCTACCCCTCCCCCATCTCTTTTATCGCTTTCCATTCTCCGTCGTTTAACACCCGGTCCCATTTCCTTGCTAACTCCACCCCAGTTTTCTGGCGCAATTACAGGCACCTCCATCTC
>LYUA01003125.1:66424-77504 GCA_002093875.1 Calopteryx splendens
GCCACCGACGCCAACGTCTATGGCAGAAGTTTTACGGGTTCAGGGTTGTTTTTCAAGAGTGAGCCGAGATTTTCATTGGAGCATATATGAATTTTGAAGTTAATTCTTTCAATGCATGCATCTTAGAGACAAGTATGTGGTAGGATAATGATAGAAGTCCATGGGACTTCATTGAATTTGAGATGTCGTTCATAGGATAGGAGACGGAGAGCAATATTTCATTTCATTGAGATGCAAAAACCAACGCATTGACGTAAGGCAGGTGAAGCATTTCATGGGAGCTATTACTGCCTAGTATTTGCATTGTAAATACATCGACATGTTCATCCGAACTGTGATTACATCCGTTAAAACCAATGATTCTAAAAAGAACTTTAGAAAAAGTAAAGAGGACACGGAAATCTGAAAAGCAAAGAAAAAAATTGCCTATAATTAATTTACGCAGCGTACAAGACGTACCACACACAACTAAGGGCAAGAGTACGAGAATGCGAGGTAATAGGTGGGAGAGTACAGGATGGAACCGGCACCCTGGATGGGGGATGGTATGTATTCACGCACATATAAACTCGCACATGTGCATGAGTGGAGTGGAGAAGGGATTGTGAGCGTTGGCCGTGATCGCGCTCCCGCTCTCCCTCACGCCTCGCGCACTGCTCCGCCCTTACGGTGAGTCACGGACAATCCGTTTCCTCCGAAAACCGAGGAAGCTGTAAACTGTCGAGTAGGACGTAAACAGTTTATTCATTGGGAAGCTTATGCTCGCCTGCCCGCCGTCCTCTCTACGAGCATTTCGTGGACCACTCCTCCCCTCCCTCTCCTCCACACATCCCCACACTTCCCCCCACCCGCACGCCATTCCTTCCGGAGCGAGGCGCTATTTGTTTACAGCCCTGGAAGATCCTCGCTCGCAACTGGCTGAGATCACTGGCACTCACGCTTATCTTCACGTGTCGCGGTCATTTTTTGTTTGCCTTGCGTTGGATGAAAAAGCTCTGGGGTGAACGTTGTTCATGCTTAACAGAGCGACCGACTCGACGGCTTCAAGTCAGCTTTATTCGAGTTTCAACCGCGGCAAGGCTTTCGTATTTTGTATGGTTAAATAACTTCGTTTCAGCAAGTATTCGTGCATATATGCCCATAAAACTTGACGAGCATTGTCCAATCTTATTTATTGCAAGCTTCGTTTACCCAAAGAAGTTTTGGAACATATATGGACATATTTTATTATATATTTTTATTGTATTATATTTTATTATTGTTTTTCATTTTATTATTATATATAATATATAAGAATTTTGAAATTTACTGTAAGTGCTTGGACGTCTATGGATAACTATGACACCAAAGGGATAGTAAGAGTAAGGTGAAACTTATATGGATGTATTTGAAATGCACAAGATGCCAAATGGAACAAATTCTGATGTGGCGAATTTATATTCTAATATGAAATTCAACGACGGCGAACACTCGTTATATCCTGTTTAATATAACCGTGACTACTCTAGTAAGCTTAATATCCCTTATATTCCAATAATTGAACCATAAAATTGACTTTTCTGCCGAATCAAATGGATACCTGTTTTTGCTTGATAGACGTGACTCACTTGATTAATATATTCTCTTTTTTGATAAAAATGTCATACTGTCAGTAATAACATATACTTGCTGGTGAGAAATAGACATCAAAAATGGATTTCATAACCTATTGCATTTAATTATTGAATTTCTTGAGAATTTCAGTCTCCGCAGTGTTTGTGGCTTTAGAGTATCGTTTTATTTTTTAATTAGTTGTTTCATTACATATTGATATATTTTTATATTTACACCTCTAAGTACCCTTTCCTCTATGAGGAAAAATCAAATAAAACTTAAATTGTACGGATTCTTTGGTTTTTTTCCAATGGAAGTCAATTGAAACATTTATTTGAAGGTATCTTTTATTTCCGCTTCCACTGAGATTGGTCCCATTTATTCACCGTATCAATTCACAAACACAACATAATTCACTTTATCAGCATATAAAAGGCCACAGATTTCCCTATTTTTGTGTCTAAAATTCTGGGAATGGAGCATTAGTTTGCCAATCCGCCCCAATACGCATCGTTACAAATCCTTGCTATCTATGTCCCACAGTCTAGTTAATCTCAAATACAGACGCTTTATCTAGCCATTCCACCTGACCAAAAAATATATCCCATGGGCCTCTTTGGCAGGGAACTTCTCCCTATCGCTCCAATCCTTACCTCACTCTCCAGTTTTTTTTCATTCCCCACCACTTCAAATCTTACGTTAGGCGGCCTCAAACCCTCCTTCGTTCGAATAACCAGATTTTTGCCTCAAATTTTATTCAATTGACTTCACTGCTTCACCTTCCTCTTTTTTTGCATGAGCTTCACAAACATAAAAAACGCACCTTTTATTTGGGATTAGCCACTTTTTTCTTCAATCTCATTTTATTTCTTAAAATTTCAACAGTGTCGATTTGAACGATGGTTTCTCGCAGGACGGTTGAATAAGAACTCAATGATTGTATGAGATGATTTCACGACAAGAAATTTCAATCCAAGTAACGAAATCCCCAAAATTATCGTGGGTTCGATTCCCCCAGGTGGGTTTTCCTCAACCTAATATCTGTGTGTTATTTTGTTTCGGTACAAAATCGGTATACCTACCTTGTTGCTAACAGTTAAAATATACGTTATGATTGTGATTGTACCTTTGCGCTCTTAATAAATTCTTATTTTTATTACTACGTAATGGATTAAGTTGCACGGGTTTAGTCAACGAGTTATTGAAAGAGTAGAATGAGGAGCTGGGAAGCGGTCGTGAAATATATTTTATGAATTGGATTTAAATTGATTATTATTTGTTCGGAAATAGATTGATTCTACTCCATGACCCTAAGTATTTGCCGTTTGATACTTCGTGGTTTTCAATAAACATGTTTGATAGTTGTTAAAGCTACCACGGTCCATAGTGTAAATGAGAAAAATACTTTAAGGGATTTCTCCTATTTATGAAACACGAAGTTTCTCCTACGTGTCGGAGGCATTGTCTGGAGTACGTAGATGTGGGTGGATGCTTCAAGTTTATATGTTCCCTAGAATTAGGAGGAAAATTTTTCGTAATATCAGCAAAAATAAACGAGGCCAAAAAAGTCTCTATTTTTCTGTCACAATTTTTTTTTCATAAAATTTTCCCTCTGAGAACTGAAAATCTATCGTCGCTTTAGACACTTTAAGTTATGGCTAAAAATATTTTTTTAATACGTACTTAATAGAAAAATCCCTAGACGCCCAAAAAGGAATAGTTAAAGATAAGCCGTGGAATTTCGGAAGAAGAAACTGTCACAGGTTCCGAAGACACCTTACATTTATGGCATGCCATAAGTGTAAGTTTCCACTTGTACCAATGCAGTGCAGTGAGTTCCCTCGCCTATAAATTAGGGAAATACACGGAAAGTATACTTCAACCGCAAGCTGAGGCTGCAAAGTCTTTACTCAATTATTCCTACCATTTCATCAGCCTATCCGTGATCCGTAAAGACATCTTCCTCAATTGCCAATGGAAGCATGGAAAAATTCCCGACAGAAGCCATCAACAGGGCGACCTGGAAACCCTCCGTCCACATACGGCCATGAAAAACGAGAACCATTCCAGATATGCTACTTTTGACTGACGGGAAGGCCCATTAGAACCAGATTAGAAGACGATAATAGAGCCTCTCTACCTTCTTGAGCACTGGGGACGATTCTCTATGCAGCAGTAGAATGATACTCAATCCATATTATGAGCATATTTGTAAAGAGAGGCATTACATGGTAATACTGCGGAGGGTTTCGAAAGGCAAAAGCACTGGAGATAAAGTGTAGAGAAGTCCCTTTAACGATATTTCCAAACATTTTCCCCACACTCCTCATTCCAGATAACTTACAAATGTCGTTATAAACCGACACCCTGCACGCACACGAACTTACCCCAGAGGAAACCTCTGACATTGGAGGAGAAACGTCACGTTTCTGAAAATATGGTACAGAAATATCTCAAAAACCTATATTGCCCATTTAGTGTAGGTATGGAGCGCGCAAGTTTTAACTATAATTACAAGATAACTTTTCTCAATGAAACTATAGGTCTTCATTGCTCATTCGAAAAAACTGACCAAACGCTCAAAGAATGTCGTGTATGTGACAACGTCCATGCTATCTGATGATTACTATCTCCTCTGATCAGCTGAGTAATGTTGTACTGCTCTTTATTTAGAACATATTTCATAACACGGACGCAAATCCTTTGCTGAAGAAGGAGCACTACCGATGCATTCACGAGGAATTGACTATCTTGTCTTAACTGGAAAAATATGGAGGTTCGTTTGGATAGGATATATCCAAAAGCGTAAAATACTTCATCATTATATCTTGTCACCATACATTTTATATTAGATGGCAAGGAGATTTCATCCTTCAATATATTCATTCATTCATTTATCTGTTTTTAAAGTTTTCCATTGACCATATTTTCTTGAGTTATTAAGATTATGTATGTACTTTATGTATGTACCTACAAGCAGAAATGCTTGACGTTCCTTGGAAAAGACTTTTCAAGAATTGAAATATCTATTGCAATAATTACATTCTTACCTACCTTTTATAGATCATTTTTGAAATAGGCATGCTTCTCGGCTTCTGAAATACCTATACTAGCCATAAAAACATCGGTTATTGTTAAACGATGATGCTTGAGCTATTGGCTATGAGTGTTAAGTTTTGCATTTCTATCGCCATTAAGGAATATTAATTAATATCCCCATAGTGGAAGAGCAAGGCCCAGTTACGACATTAAGGTAGACAAATATAACCATTTGGGAAATTTATTCAGCTAAGAACTGACTCCGCATTGGTCAGGCTCTATCCGTTGTAAAATGAAGTAAGAAATGCTTTTCTCCAGATGATTTTGTCTTGCTCGCCGGAGTATCGATATTAATTTGTCTTCTATGATTACCTTAATACTTAGAGGAGTACAAGTTTTCCTACTTCATTGCCGCTCACGGTTGTAGTGTCAAACCTTTCATTATTTCTTTAACTCTCATTACTTGGTTTGTGATACATTGTTTAAGAGGGAGAGTTGGGGTGGGTAATGTAAAACTTCACGAGGATTCTTCGGGAAGGACATGTGCTGGGGCAGTGTGGAGGGGAGGGGGAGAGAAGAATGGTTGGAAGGTAGGACACTGGCTGACGTCAACTGAAGGTCAATTAGTATACAGTTAAATTGGCGATGGTTCATTTCATTGCTTAAACAATCATTGCCCTTGTGGATAAAATACTTTCAGCCGCGTCTAGTCAATGTCTGGGTGCATGTTTTCAAGAAACTCATGGCCATCATTTGTTTAGTACTCCGTTTTCAGCATGTCTGGCGATACTTAATTTTGCTGGGGTCATCCGTTTTAAAAATAGTTAATTGCACCTTTACTTGAGTAATGTAATTGAGTAATCGTCAGGAAGCTTGTTCAGCATATTTTATATCGCCTTTCTATTTCGGTACGCTTAGCAAATTTCTTTTAGCTGTGTCTGGTCTTTCCCATTAGATATTTTACCTGTTATATTCTCTATAGACTGAATAGATACTGCAAAGTATTTTGATGGTGTATAAACGCAAACATAATGTAATCTCATTGCAAAAGTATAAATATGGAGAAATTAATATGCTGGTCACATCAGGCTTTTAAGGTAGCGATAGTTGATGTTAAATATTTCTAGATCTATTAAATTAAATGTTTTCTTCGTCTTTGGTTGTAAGAGGATAGTAGAGTGGTAGGACAATTAGGCTTGGAAAACATTTCTCTTGGAGGATTTCGAAGCGTTGCTCATGAATTAAGGTTTTTTCTGGGATAAATCAGTGCGTTGTGTGCTATCAAGGTCAGCGCTCTTTAATAAAATAATCAGTAAATTCAGACTCTAACCTATACAAATCAGGCATAGTTATTTAAAACATGGGAATATTAACTAATGCCGAGAGATTAACTAATGGGAAGATTAACTAAGACGAGACCTAACTTCAGAAAAATCCTAAGCATTCCAAACGACAGAGGAAGACAATCGAAAGAATATACATACCTATTACGAGCTTCGTGAACAATGCTCAGTTCAGTGACCCATAAAATTATTTTTGAAACGAGTATCCCAAAACAATCGAGTATAACCGAACAATCAGGTATTGGAAACGGAGAATTTTATAAAGTCTGATGATTTGAGAGTCTTGAAAATTTATAACACCCATGAATTGCTTATACGCGGTTGAAAGGATCCTCTAGTGCAAAAACTGTGAAATGGGTCTATACCAATTCAAATTTATACTCAATGACCTTCAGTTAAACTCAACCATGTTCCAATGTCCAGCCTTCCGACCTATTTTCTCTCCCCCTCCCCTCCATACCACCCCAGCACATGTCCTTCCTGAAGAATGGAGAAATTTTCCTTCCCCCCCCCCTCCCTCTCATTTTCAAGTTGAAGGCAGGTACGGATGGACTAGTGCTTCTTCGCACTATCGATTTCGATGTATTCCTGTTAGTGGAAGCACGTGAATGTGACCTGGTAAAGGGAAACTCTTCCTCTCGCGTGTGCGCCTGTGCGTTGAAGTAAGCGTGACTGAAGACGGACGGCAGCGTGGAAATCCCTGCAAGCCCTGTGCGAAGCTAAGTGCCAACCTACAGCACGTGTGTTGTGTGCCTGACTGCAAGTGTGCACGAGTTTTATGGTGAGTTCTATTTTTATCTCCGTGAAAACTCAGAGCGCTTGGCTAAATTAATGCCTTTGCCTTTCCAATTCAATGACTACACCAATAATTAATCACTCCTATAAATCCACTCTTTAAATTGAAAGACATTTTTAATGAGTCTTGGCAATCATTTCCTTGCGTCTTGTGTGGACATTGTAGGTATACTCCAATTTCTTGTACATCGGTTCCTTTACTTTTGAATTTATTACCGCAATATATTATTTGATCTTAATTTACCATATTTTTTACTGCAAAGTTCAGCACAAAATCTACATATATGTTTTCAACTATTCCATTTACTCAATCATCGTGCGAATCACTTCAGGTATTTGATCGAATTACTCAAATTTTATTGAAATATTTTTTTTCGAAAAAGTCATTATGGATTACGGTCATTTTAACTGTTTATTCCCTTCTTCTTTTTTTATTTCAAATCTCATTAATTTTTTCTCGATGTTTCTCTTTCCTTTCCTCGGTCCACCCGGCACCGGTCTTTTTCTTTGGTTTTCCTTGAAATCTTGGCTTTTTGCAGCTTATCCCGAAGTGGCCAACTTTTTTTATTGTCTTCTTCTGTGATTTTGAGTTCTTGTATATCCTTCTCAGTGTCTTTAATCCATGCACTGGTGTTTTTCAGTTTTCAGAATTAGTTGAAAAGTCTTCGTGAGTCTCCTAGAATTCATTCTTTGAAGGTGTACATAGATGGCAATTTTTCTTTTTAATTGTATCTTTAATTTTATCAATATGTTTATGGGGTTCATTGTTTTTGCCTTTCGTGTATGGTTCTCCGTCTTTCCTCCGTTCCCTCTATCCTCCTCTCTCCCCGGATATTTTCCTTCTGTTATATCAAAATCATTTTCTTATTCAGATATTTTGCTGCATAGAGTGCTTCCAGGCCAATTACTGTTGTGTAATGTCTAAGCTTATCATTTACGGATTTCATTCATGTCATTCCGATTTTTTGCTGTAAACATAGGTACTTGGTTAATTGAAAGGGCATTTTCATTATGTTAACTCTCGATTTAATGGCTTCTTTTTCTGAGACGCTATTTTTCATTACTTAGGCTATTATTGAGTCTTCTTCTGGTTCTTTATTGTTTTTGAGGGCTATAATTTTGTCAATAATTTCTTCTTTAGTTTAAGGGGGAGAGTATAGATGATGAGTATTTTCTTTCTTGAAGCTGAATTTTATTTTTGGGCATTTGCAGTTTGTTATATTTTCAAAATAATTGGCTTATATATTCACAATTTTCTTCATTGTTATAATCCATTTTCCCGATTTGGTTTTTAAAGGAATGGGAGCATTTAATTAATTTTGATAAAAAAGTTTGGATCTCTCGTGTTATTCTTTTTAAAATCATCTATTTTATTTAATTGGTTGTTCTTATAAATTCTCTTTATATTTTTATCAATAAGGATGTTTCCTTTATAACTTCAAGGGCATTTGTTCTGATATCCATTTTTTTATGCTCCGAGTTGCCAGGCTTGTTGTCTTCTTGTGAGAGCATCATCGCATTCCAAAATCCACCGGGTGTGTTTCTTGGTTTTAGTTAAGGGAAATGTTTATTTGGTTGTTTCGCCTAAGGAATCTTTCTGTTGTTCCTAGTTTTCTGGGTCTTGAGATTCCAATTTATTTGTAAAGCTCTTATCCCGCTTAGGTTTTTCGGTGGCATATTATATGATTTATTGTTTAGTTTGTCTCCTTGCGTTCCTTGGTTGGAGTTTAATTGTGATTTTTAAAGATAATGGTTTGAACCTATCTTAGCGTTTCTTATTACTTTGGCATTTTGAACTTATTTTGAGGGTTTTCTAGGAAATCCACTTGATTTTTTTGAAATGCACCTAAAATGGGATTTGGAGAAGTCCGGGTAGGTATTATTCTTCCTTGGTAGATGTTAATAGGCCGTAGACTTCATTATTAAGTTAGTTGCTTTGCAGATGTCTAATAGTCTTTCACCATTTCTATTGCTTCTCTTATGCGCTGGGTAGTTTCCGACAAAGTTTGTAAATTCCCTCTTCTGCCTAATTCAGTATTAAACTCACGTAGCAGAATTACTGTGTACCTCTTTGGATTCTTTGTGGTCATTTCTTCTCACTCTTCCATGAACTCGTTTTTCTTCTCTATTTGTTTTAATAGTTAAATTATTTGGTGTGTGAACATAGATTAATGTATATATTTTATTGGTATATATCAAGGAGAGCGTTGATATTTTACCATTAGGAGATTGTAAGTCTATTATTGAGCTCAAAATATGCAGTTGACTATATGGCTGGCTATATATGGCTGTTCCCAAATCTGGGACATTTTTCATTACCCTCTTTCCTACTTTTCCTTTCAAAATTCTATATTCCTCCTATTCAAAGGCATGTTCAACTGAATACCTTGTTTCCTGTATTGCAACGATATGAATATCACGCTTGGTTAGTGTGTCAGTCATTTGTTTAAGTTTCCCCGTTTCCATGAGAGTATTTATGTTTAATGTTGCGAAAAAGTATTTTATTTGTGCTGGATCCTAATTTTCAATTTCCTCCGGAATATTAGTGCGAGTCCTCCATAATCTTCCATCCATAATCCTCCATAATGACTTGCATGCGTTGCTTTTGGTAACGGTGAATTGGTTAAACACCTGGAGTAGATTTCCTTTTTCGACTTTCCGTCATTCTTAAAAGGTTTTGGTGATAGGGTAGCAGTAGCAGTTGGCGAGAAAAAAAAGGTGTCTTTGCTCTGCGATTTATTTTGGCCTGTGATTACTTTTCAAAGTTTTTACAAAATTCTTAAGCCAAGTTATATATCAATGTGTTACAAATATTGTTAACATGTGACTTATTAGCCAAATTCATCCGGAAATCATGATATATCCTACAGCTCAAGTCTTTTTCAAATTTTCTTTTTTGTCCCCATCTTCATGCATGGTTGATTGTTAAATACTTTCTTGCTTGGAACCCATAATCATTGATCATAATCGGAATTTCAAATACTTATCTCAGTCTTAAATTAAATGCAATGCAGGGAGTATTTTATATGAATCAACGCCATTGTAGGTAGGTGTACGATTAATCACAATTTTGAATCGTCATCATAATTCGTTCCCGTTAATTCAATGATTATTGTGTTTCTTCAAAGGGCTTTTATCAACACCCTGAACGAAATATCCATTATATACTCACATTATTATAAAAATGCAGTATATTGATACAACTTTATTACATATACCTACATATAGGTACTAATAATTGAATCATTTCTAATCCCAAATAAATTAATATGTATCCAATTAAAATATATTTAATTTATAATTAAATTTATAATTAAATTTTATAATTTATAATTAAATTTTATAATTTATAATTAAATATATACAAGTTAATAAAATTGCACATGTAATTTAATTCTTACATTTATTACATACAAATGCAATCTGATGTTTCTGATTTCATCGGTAGTCAGTATTTCTGATGTGAAAAATTCCTTAGAAATTTATCGCATCAGAAATAAATTAAAATATCAAAACAATTTCATGTTGAATTAAAACAGTATTCTCATGTTTAACTTTTTCATGACATAGACGTGTAACTTCTTCATCAGGACTTTATTATGTAACACATTGAACCCTATTTCGTGAATAAACCGTAATTGTGGAAATACCCAGAATAGATTTACTTCCACACACTAAAGCCAGAAGACATCTCAATTTCGTGTTGTTTTCTCCTCCGCAGCTGTGCAGGGTTTGTTTATCATTCAATATTTCATTTGCTTTTAGCGAAGTTGTCTCCCAGTGGCTGAAAGGAATTTTTGGTACAGTGCATGCAGCATTCATGTGCCTGACCTGCGCTGTGTATCAGGGAACCTTCCCCGAATCCTTGTAACTCGCCCAAATAAGGCAGCATTTTATGAATCAAAAGTGGTGCAATCTGTAAAGTAATATTAATAAGAGAAAAAGCGTATTAAATTTCATTTGCATGAAAAATAACGGAATCAATTATTTGTCCCATAGCACCGTTCAATTTGAGTTAGCCATTCGTGCATGAAAACTTCCATCGATACATTTGGAACGGGCATGAATTATTTAATGTCGCTTCGTATTCCGCATTTTGCCTTTATTTCCCCGCTCCCTCTCATTCCATCTCCTCCCTCTCTTTCCTCTTGCCTTTCTCCTAACCCTTTTGCCTCTTTGCCATCCTTTAACAACCTCCCGCCGGTAACTCCGCGCGCACAATACACACACAGCCTGCACCTTGCCGCAAAACCCCATCGTTTATGACCCTACAAATTCCTGTACCCTCGCGCTGCTGGCGTCGGCTCGCT
>LYUA01003126.1:14089-24666 GCA_002093875.1 Calopteryx splendens
GAAAATAATGAGTTTTGGATTTATACAGTACTGAACGTAGTGCTGCAGTGACAATGGGAAGAAATAATGCACTTCCGTATGTTTTTCTATTTTTGAAGATCACTTCCGTGAAAATTGTCGTATCATAGAAGGCCTCTGAAAAACTTTCAGTTCATTTCTTTGTGATGCACCTCCTGTTGCATCTTAGAATAGAAACACAGGGTTCCCTAGACATATTATAGAAACCCTTAGAGGCACTTGTAGTTAGTTATCCAGAAGTAGCTCGCAGTCAAACAAAATTTCGATGAAACTAAAACGAGGTGAGACTATTGCTGCTACTTTTATAGCTGGTTAAGGGTGAGTATAGCGAGTATATATTTAGTGGCTGATGCTCAAAAAGTATTACTCTGAGGAATATTAAATTTAGTATTCGACGTCTTTATTACGTGTAGAACTTGCACTTAGATTTTAGGCAAATAGAATGATTGGAAATGACACTTCACTGGTCATTGTTATATTTTATCGATTTTTAACTAAATTCTTCAAAACTTGTAAAGCACTGCATAGCAAAACTTTCTATTCATTTTACGAAATATTGTGACTTATTGGACGTTTTGTTAAATGATCTCCTCTTCCCAAATTGAGTGGTGTTGGTGATAACAGGGATGTGGAAAATAAATTCTGTACCATTGTTACAAATAAATTTTTCTAAAAGCTGTAGGTATTTCCTGAGATATTTTAGTTCATAGTTGTTCCATTTAGTCCATTCCTTAAGTGATTCAAGAAGCAAATATTTTTAAAAATTAGGAGTGGTTAGTGATAGATAGATCTATGTTATAGAGCATCTCAGGAGAGAGACCCAGAGTCGTTTAAAATAGCAATCATGTAGCATCTATTCAACGAATGAGAATTAATTAATTCAGGATTTCTACCGTTTTAACTACCTTTCCAAGCGCCTTTACATATTACCAATGTTTTGCAATTCACTTAAAAAAATCTAATTACGTAAAAATCTGAAAATAACCTTTTGGAGTGACAATATATTTTCCCACGGTATTTCTGGAATTGATAAGTCATGTTATAATAATGGGCTATGGGCATATGAATGGGGTAAATTAAAGTCAAATTTTGGGAGGGAAACAATTTAAAATTTGCATTTATGGCGTATTTTCAACTAGGGATGGGATACTCTATCCCACGATTCCTCATTCCTATTACCGCCAGTGTTGAGCAAGTATTCCAAAATGTTTCCGATTATTGAAGCATGAATTCTTTTAAAATAATAATCGGCAATTTAACTATCTTATCACTTTAATATTTTTATTCAATTTATCTGACATCGCTACACCCATGAATTTTAGTTGTCGGGTGAAAATTCTGGCCCAAATCATGTATCCACATTGCTTTACTGGAGATATTCGTGCTATAATACAAATACCATATTTCCTTTTGAGTGAAGTGCCCCACAATAAGTTGATTACCTTGTGAAAACATTAATTTGTATTTAGAAAAATAGCCCTTAAAATTATTCTAAAAACTCAATTATGTATGTGTATAGTTTCGTCCAATAGTTATCCATCATGTGATTCCAGCAAATAGTATGAGTTTTTTTTTGTAAACGAGTAATGGTGGTTGGTGGTCGGTAATTAGTTTTAAATCGAAGAAGACGGCCTCTAAAATCGATGGCAAAAGGTGGTCGTACCTATATTGTTTTGTTCGTCTTAGGTGTGATATAAATTACGTAACCTTTTACATGCACCTCATGCATAAATCATCTCTTGGTCGGCTTGTAAATAATTTGGCTTCGAAATGACGAATACTGAAAAAAGATCCACAAAGCCTAAACATGCCCTCATAGTCTTGTCTACTTTGTGTGTTTGCGCTACATTTGAGGCATGAAATTGAGCTACGTGAGAGTACCTATAACGTTTGAATTTATATTGATGGCGGCACGTAACATTTTTCAATCGGAGACAGCAACTGCTGAAAAATAATGCAGAAAAGTAAAACATAAGATAGGTACTCGATTTCCTCTTATCTCTATATGTGAAAGAGATCCGTGTAAAGGGTTATATTTCATGATATTTAAGAAAACACTTTCAGATCGCAAAAAATTAAAACTTTAAGAAGTTCTCGCGGACGGCTAGAGAATTTGTTTGCGCTGGCATTAGGTCATCCCTTTTTAATATTGGAAACTGCAGAGGGCATATTATCATGGTGCATATATCTATATGTTGGTGAAAAAAAGCAATGCAAGATATTCTCATCGTACAGTTTCACTCAGTCTGGAAATATTTTTCGTTTTCACAAAAATTGAAGTGGATTGGACCATAGCCAATCCATTACAATTTTTATTTATTCACTGATCGTAATCCCCAGAGGTCGAATGTTAATTGGTTGCAAATGAACAAAATTGTCATAAAAATATCAAATTTATGCACAAAAGCTGAGTTGGCATCGAATGGTTTCAGTAGTACCGTGATTACCTAATGGCATTGTACTTGGTACCAAGTATGTACCTACGTATCGAGAAAAGCTGCATTCTACCCATCAGTAATTTCAAACATATATTATATTCTTCAATTTTTTATAATTTTTGTGTAATTATATCACAGTTTATCTACGTCCGGAAAAACAGATTCAAGGATTCGTTATTACTATCCACCATAAATTAGAAACACGTGGATACTGTGTCTAACCTGGATTGCAATCAGCTGCTCCTATATTTTTCCGGCCAGCTGCTGTGAGCTAGTTAGAGGTTACTCCCGATGAAACCGCTGTCAAAAGAATTCTATAAATAAGGAATTTCTCTACCTATCTCAGGCATAGGTAAATATTTATTAATAAAGCAACTCAAACCATGAGAACATGTTTATATGCTTAATTTAGTAAATCCAATGAGTTACTTTAATTTCGAGATAGTCACGAAGATGCCAGAAAAATCCAGAGGCAACGAAGCAGTAGGAAAAGCTGAAAGAAGTTGACAGATTGCTGAAGAAAAATAGTAACTTCATAATCACTGCAGTGATTTTAGAACACAGTACAGAAACATTTCCCTAAAACCATTCATACTCAACCTCCAAGGGAATATAACATTTGTTTCATAAACATTAAACTTATCGTAATAAACAGGGCATTAAGAATATCTTTAAAATATAATTTACAAATATTATGACTGTTCCCGAAAGTAAATACCCAAAGAAAAGAATAACAAGAGCTTTAGATCGTAGTGTTTATGTTTCCGAGGCCTGGTATTTGAGGCAAGAGGATAGGCGCAGATGGGAGACCTTGGTGAATTGAGGGCTATGTGTATGGAGAAGAATGAGAAAATAAGCTGTATAAGAGAGGAAGGAAGGTAAGCGAAGAAATGTTAGCTATGGTAGGAGAAAAATTCAGTAGTAGGAGGAAATCCGAAGAAGGCAGAAAATTTGGATGGAGGAGATATTAAGAAGCAGCGGGAAGTGGGTGGTTGTGGAGAAGGCAAGACGTTAGGCTAGTGGGGAAGAGGTACGAAGAGAAAAGGCGCTTCTCTGTTCGGATTGCATGCAAGGATTAATACGACGAAGGAGAAGGAGAAGAAGGACGAGCTGGAGGAAGAAATGATAAAGAGATGTAACGATTTTTTTCTTGGAATGAAGTGTTGTATGCGTCCATTACGATATTTAATAGTTTTTAGGGACCGTACAGAATCTGCATCTTGTAGACTGCATGTGATTATTTCAAATATATTCGCCGTTACGGGGATTCAGCTGTTGTGAAAATCAGCAAACTCCGGGTGGAATCTTGGCGGTTCCCCTCGTCCCTAGGACGATTGTCGGATCTTTGCCATTTCCAAAAGAAGAGAGCTCAACTTTTTTTATGAGATTTCGTAATTTTTAAATAACTGTTCCACGATTGCCACTCGTGAAAGTCGACAAAATATTTACAAAATTTCCTCTAAATGCATTCATGTGCGTTCATGTCACCATTCATGTAGGTTCAATTTTGTATTCATTAATGTTGAATGGATTTTTCCATGCTCCTCGGATGAAATTAAATTATGTACTTTGAGGTAGTGAATTTATTTTAAATATCATCCTCACTTTTATCTCGGAATATCACAAACATACTTTGCTGAAAATAAAAGTTGATATAGTAATTTGTTCGTGGACGGCTTTTTACGCAAAGGGTGGTTCAGAAATATTTTGTGCAGAATAATGTGACATCATTCTCCAGGCCTCGAACATGATCCCCTATTTCGGTAATAACCTCCATTCTTTTTGTAATCTAAGCGTCACCTAATGTGCTTTCGTAATCAGCGCAGCATCAAGGAAGGGACTTATTCCTACGCTAATCACTATGAGTGACAGTAGTGAAGTGTTGATGGTATTAATTTCATTCCAATTTGCCAAACTATGGTAACCTAAATACACCTACGACGATTAATTATTAGCATGCCTATATGGTTATTTAAAGTACAGGTTTCAGCAGTATACTTTATTTTCAGTAAAAACGTAAATTAGTGATGGCGCGGACCTGGAAAATGGTATATATTACATGCATAAATTCCAACATTTAAGGAAAAATTTGGCAAACATCCTCTTTTCAATGCTTGCTGGGTGTTATATTATTCATCCTTTCAAGGGTCCTTAAACTTCTATAAAACTACTGGCATACCTTTCATGGTTTTAATGACTCAACTGTGGCTTGAAATTGCTAGACATCAAACAATAAGCTAAATATAGCATTAAGTGAGTTTGTTCGGTATTCATGCGTGTAAGATCAATTCAGAGCGTACAATATGTATTAAAAAATCTGTTAAGACATAGCGCAACATATTATGCCCACGTTGGGGTTCGAAAATGCTACCTTGAGGTTAACCAGAAAGCGCCTTGCTTACAGGATCAGCTTATCTAAACCTGTGGGTAAGAGAGAATCCATTTCTGTGGTGGGTGAACTTCGGCACTCCATTATATTCCTTCCGTGCCTAAGGAAACAACCAAACGCGAGAGAAAAAAATATTACCATCGGCTCAAAGCGATACGTTTAAACATGTGGAAAATGTGAAAGAATTTCGTGCCCCGCGCCACGTGTTATGGCAGTGAGTACAGTGACGCACGTAATCCACGCATAGGCATAGGTCATGGCATTAGCGACCACTAATATTCATGTTCAGTATTCTAAATTTTCATTTCTTATCTTTTTCTTCAAAATAAATTTAACTTTTTTGTTTTGATTTCCTTTCAATGAAAGTATTGAAGGTTTTTAAAGGATATTTTCCCCGCCATTCCGACGAGCATGCACCCTCAGAATTGGATGGTCCTTTAGATAACCTATTTACATCCCTCGACACTACTATTATTGCCACTAGCTGGGGAATGCTTGTAGATGGTTTTATGTGAGTTATTAAGAATATTAATCTTCTTCTTCTTTGATCCCTGTATTCGACAGTTTTTCTTGCTACAGTACCCATCTATCCGTGTCCTAGGTAAATATTAATATAAAAATTCATCTATTTAAATTGTGATTCGTATTAGAAAATTCTTCACACTTCGAGTATTATATCAGTTTCATCAATTTTACGAATCGTAGTATGAAAATATGCATACTGTTTAAGGCAAACAATTACGATTTCTTGTCAGGAATATCAGTTATGAAACTTTACCATTATATTTCTCTCTGGGCACGGCGCATGTAAGTCCTTAACTCTTACTCTTCCCTGTGTACGAAATGGTGGAGAGGCTCGGTTTTCCCACCACTAGCGGTATCGTAGAGCCATTAAAAATCCCCTCAGATAAGTCTTCTTTAAGAGAACATTATGTGACAGTATATATGGATATATAATGTTCAAGCGTTGTCACTAACGGTTTGCACTCGCCCTGGGGCTCGAATGAGACAATAGCTCTGGAATTGAGGTTAATGGTGAAAGGCTTTGCTGTTTCCTCAACCATGTCGGAGAGTGAATATGATTTCTAATGGAAAATCTAGCTAGACCTTAGCACCGAGTAACGATGTCTTTTCTATTAATAAAGAAACTAATCACTAATTTAATTTTCGATAAGGTTTATAAATCAAGTTTGTGCATGCATTGTATTCATGTGAGTAGATTTTTTATGCAAAAGCAACTTTTTTTTAAACACGCCGAGTGTTAATATCTCTAACCAGCTCCGAGCACTAATCTTTGCTGTGGCATTAGAACAACCCTTATTTTTTTAAATCCATTTCAATTGTTGCTGTCGCATTACCTGATTCCCATTCGTTGTATGTATTTTTCTAAAATTACGATCGTTTTTATTTCTCTAATTGCATTACTCATATATATTTTTTATTTCCTTTTTTATTCATCCAGTTAAATTAATATTGGAAGCTACAAACAGGATGGGGATGTAAGCTGGCATACGTTTACGAAAAAATACCGTGTGATTTTAAGGTATATCACCGTCTTAAGTGCTATTTAGTCGTCATGATTAGTTTACAATTCCAACGATTCGCACCTGCAGGCCTTTATTCTTATCCATTGCATTTTTATTTTGTCGCCACCGAATGCTTTACTCCCCTTCCCTCATTATCTCTCGTGCCCCGTGACTGTCCTTCTTGTCGTCTTCGCCACGTTCATCTTATATTCCTCTTCCTTACTGCTTCCTTTCTACTTAAGAATTTCTACACTTGTTTTAAATACATTCATTTTTAAACGTGCAAACTCATTAGGCTCCTTTTAGTTTGCTCAATAATCCAGTTTAAGTGAAATCAGATCGAAATCTAGCACAAATGAATTAAAAACTCCTTAACTTTTTTCCCATCGCGGGTGGTATTTCCTATCATGCAGAATATTAGCTACACATGGCAGTAGTATAAATCCAACTAGCTTTCAGTATAACTAAACCAGATTTCAACACCATTGCCTTTACGGTTTAGGCATACATTATTACTGCTTCATCCTAAAGGGCTGGTCACGGCGTTCTTATGGTTCTCCCCTACTTTTCTGACTTTCATAATGGCAATCGTTCATTTCTTAATTAATTAAAAATGTCTGTGACTGCCATATTTCAATTTAATATAAGGACCATTTTCAATTAGATGTTGATTTCAACAGAATATTGTATTTGGAAACGGCACCAGGGGAATGGTTTCCACCAAGGGAGGTCCGTCGCCCGCCTTAAAAGTCTTATTTTTTTCCTTCCGGACGTACCTGGTACATGTAATATATATATAAACTATCACAAACTCGTATATTATAACCCGTCTGCCCCCGGAATTCCAGTAAGCCACGCCTGGATTTTCGTCAGCTACCTCAGGAGTCAATTCATTAGATTTGACACAACACCCCATGTCCAAGGCGGAACCTCATAACTAATCCGGCCGGATATTAAAATTGATGTTTTGCATCAATAATTCGGAATGTAAGAGCATCTTATTGGTTAAAGTTTTAGTGAGAATTGTATTATTTTGGAAGGATTTCTAGTCCAGTCGCAAAACCCTCCTCCTTTAACCGAACCTGGGACCGTCAACTACACTGATGGGCAACTAGATCCACCCATCAAGCTTTGCAGGAAGCAGGCAAGAAATAATATCAAAAGGATACGAATTGAAAGTTGATCTCTTAATCTTGGAAGAATTTGATAAAGCCTTAAAAACCAGCACGAACAAAAAAAGTCGCATGGGCTGATGGTTTATGTACAGAATTGCACAAACGCGGAGGTACATTTCTTAAACTACGCTTATTGCATTGTTGTAATCATTGTTGCACGCATGTAAAAGGACCATAACTCTGGAAACTCAGCATAGTTCAACCTATCAACAGGAAAGGAAATAAAGTTAATTGTAATACCTATAGCGGCTTAAGACTACTTAGTTTGGGATATGAAAATATAGTCAAAAATGATATCCAAATGAATTCGAACAATTGCTGAAAATATAATGACTGAAAAATAAAGGGATTCAGCAAAGGGCGTTCCACCATACACAGTGGTTCTGCTCTCCAAAAACTCATAGAAAAAATAAAATACAAACCCACATGGATTTCATCGACCTTGACAAAGCCTTTGGAAATGCAAATAGAAATAAGTAATGAGAAATAACGAGAAACAATGGATTCCCTGGACAATTAATAAAGATAATACAAAGATGCGATCAAGACATGAGCTTTAAGATGTCTGACGGAAACAAATTCGAAACTTCAAATAGTCATGTAAGACGTGGGTGCCCATCATTGCCTGTAATGAACAAATAATAATAGAATGGCAACGCGTAGCTCCAAAAATAATGAAACTAATTGAAATGATTACCTCAATATATTAGCAGAAGATCTATAGCAAGGTCGGAATACGGAAGGATAGAGAACAGATTGCAGAAAACAGAGAAAAAAAGTTATGGCTCATTGGGGTAAAGAAACGATTAAAATGTAAATAGCAGCAATAAGAAATAAAACCCTTCAACAAGTCTCGCTTTTTTAGTTATCTTGGATGCGACGTCACCTATGAACACGACAGAGATTATGTCGACAAAATAAACACCCAAGCTATGTGTGAGACAGTTGAAAAAACATTTTAAAATAAAGTCAGATTAAAGACACAAATACATTATGCATATAATTCATTTATGCAATAAATGACTCTCCAAGTGGTATGAAGTGGAAGGTTTAATTAAAAGTTGAAGGCCACTCAAGGGGAGGTATGATAAGAAAAGAAATCAGTCAACTTCCTAGTTCCGTGTTCAAATAGAACTTAATCTCTTTCCAGCTCTTATTGTGTTCGTTTCACATTATGTGGAACTAAATAAAAATAGCCGTTGAGTTGTACCATTATTCTACTCCAATGCATTTAACTGCGAGCTTTCGCCTTCCCTCTTTAACTGCTTCACGTCAGAAAAGATTAAAACATAGTTCCGTGTTCTTTCCGTTTTATTTCTTTTTCCAAGTACCCAACTTTCCTGGTTCATCCTTTTCCCTCCCAGGCCAACGAATTAAATGCATGGACGCATCCAGGACCACGTTTGTGAGCCTACAGGTAGTTTATAATAATTTCAGGTCGTCTATAACAGGTAATTTATATTCTGCAAATGCAATGTAATGAATGGCCTGTTATTAACTGTCGCCAGGAATACTAGATCCTTTTGTCTACCACCAAAGGAAATTCACGTCTTGGCCTCTATGTTATTTTTCGCCTTCGCTGTACAGAACAGTTTTATTATTCTGGTGAATTTTTTATGTCGCATGCCACTCATCCTCCTTTCAATGCCTTCAGGTCCCAGAGATCTTGGTATATTTTGCGAGGAAATGGTTTTATTCGAAGGTCGCACGAACAAATCGGTAATCTGTTTGAGTCCGAAATGACAGGACGCGGATTTTTTGTAAGAAGCTGTCAATTTTTCGTTATGTTCCCCACCTCACCGATATGCCACTCGTTTGCGTGATTTGGAGAGGGGAAAATGTACGATGGGATTTCTTTTAGGTTTTATCTGCTACACGGTTCATGGAATGAGTTGAAAAAATGCATGTTCCCTTACTATGTTGTCAGGTACTTTACGATTCATTCGTCTAATAAAACTCACCACACCGATGCATGTTTTGCAGTGATGTAATCATGTCTCTTAGATGATTATATTTCAATTCCTTTTCATTCCTGAGTTATCTGTGTAGTAGGGGGGTAACGTGACAATGCTGGAAAATCTTGGTGGAAATTTTGTATGTCACTGAAAAAACGACAACCTCATTTCAAATAGCCGTCATGTAATTTGCTATTTCCATAGTATTTAGATCTCGGAAAATATCGTCACAACCCTTCATTTTCTTGTTTGAAAAGGATTTTTATGGTTCATTTTGTTCGATGCCATAACATTTTAAAGTAAATAATCATACTTGTATATTCATGAGACACATTCTAAGGGTATAACAACTTGTTAAAGACTACATGTTAGGGGGAAGTGGAAAAAAGGATGTCACATAAAAATGCATTTTTGAGGTATTAAACATTTTTATATCTTGTGCACTACAAAAATTATGAAACTGCTTCAATCTTACGATCTAATAGGAGAAACTGAGTGTATCTCTAACTCACGTGGTTCAACAAAATGGAAGAAGAGAGTGTGAATACACATAGACAGCATTTTCATAGGTATTGGTGGGAGAATAGAGGAAGCTACTAGGTGAAATCCAAAGAAGGCAGAAAAAATGGGCGGAGGAGATATTGAGAGATGGCGGAATGATGAAGGCCGTGATAGAGGAGGGAGAATTCTGCTGGGTAAGCGAAGAAGGCGATGGAAGAGAGATAGGCTTTTTAGGCAGTATGAATGCAGGTAGGAAGTACGTAGAACTAACAGGGGGAAGTAATGTAGGGCAACTAAGAAGAGCTCCACGCGAAACGTGTATACATGATAATGTTTTCGGTCCCTTCAAAAACCTACCTCTAGTATGAAGATTCTCGTTGATGATGAACATAGATAATGCATTATTTATTGAAGAAAGAAGGATATCTCCTGTTCTTCTTTCCACTTCAAGTATGGAGATAAAGAGTGAAATAAGTCAAATATCTTATGGAATCAATCAAATCACAGTGATCAGCCCGAAGGTCGGTTTGATAGGTAAGGGTAGAGCTCACCCAACACTAAGCCCAACGGCATAT
>LYUA01003126.1:47941-60808 GCA_002093875.1 Calopteryx splendens
GCATATGCTCACAAAGTGTCAAAAACATATGTTGCAAAAATACCAAACATTTCCTGAGCACATTCTCAGCATATCTTGTACTACTATGGGTGGAAGGACGTACATATCTTGTATTAACATGAATACATGCAACAATTTATTAATAAATTTTACATGTTTAAATGATATTTTTAATGTTCTTCAAAGTGTGGTATTGCTATATATTTTATGTTTTTCTAGTTATCCATATTAATGATTAAAATGAAGAAAAAATGTAGTTTACAGAAGAAACTTAAGCAAGACTAAATGAACTGAAACCAAGATCCGAAGCTAAGAATCTAACTGGTACCAAAATGAAAATGGCACCAAAATCAAAATATGTACATAAATCAG
Organism: Calopteryx splendens; assembly: GCA_002093875.1. NCBI lineage: Eukaryota > Metazoa > Arthropoda > Insecta > Odonata > Calopterygidae > Calopteryx > Calopteryx splendens. Next base: position 48,314 of record LYUA01003126.1, read on the forward strand.
AACTGACCCACCACTAGTTAATTTAATTCAATCATTCTTCAGCCCTTTTTTGTCCCTGTTGCAAATTGTAACCACTGTTTCTGATCTGATGTAATAACAAACATTTTTATTAATTTTACAGTTGTCACTTTGGTCAACAAAGAGGTTGCATTTTAATGTACATTTTTTCTCAGAATTTTCGAGTATGTATTCAATTATTTTTTTTACTCCTTGACAGGAGTCAATCCTTAATTTGGTGTTAATATTGCCAAGATAGTTTAATTACTTTTTAAAATTGGAAGTAGAAGATGTTACTCTTGAATGTGTTTATGTAAATTGGTTGACTGGTCTTTCTTTTCTTTTGAAGATTTTTAAAGCTTGTGTTTTATTTTTGCAGGAGCTCAGGAATATGGAGAAGCAGCAGCCTATATACAGGCCCAATTTGAGGCAAAGAACAAGTCCACTACCAAAGAGATTTACTGCCACATGACCTGTGCCACTGACACCAATAATATCCAGTTTGTGTTTGATGCTGTCACTGATGTTATTATTGCTAACAACTTGCGAGGATGTGGGCTCTACTAAGTAGAGATAGAGGAGGGTGGAAAGGGAGTGGGAGGGAGTTATGGTTTGAGTTGTCTTGAGAGGAGAAAGCATGGAATGCAAGGCAGGAGGGGGCAGAGGACCCATTTCATGTTGAGCAGAGTCATGTTGCTTGATATGCATTTGGTTGGAATTAAGGGACAAGGTGCAGATTCAAGTTAGATGGTTATTGTATGCCAAGGTATGTTTATGATGGTGTGAATGGGCACGAGGTATTCCTGTGACGGGTATATCATGTATGAACTGTAAAGGAGAAGTATGTGCTGAATAATCTTTAAACTCAATGTTAAAGAGAAAACATGGCAGATTTATCAAATTGGGAAGATTGTGCTTTTTGATCAGTGTTACAGTGTATGGCCTTGTTTAGGAGCTGGTCAATAGGTGTATGTGGTTAATGGTTGGACAAACCTATGGGAGAATGAGGATATATAATGAGGTTTCAGAGATAGGCTACCAAAATGCATGTGAGGTTGGAAAATTGAAAGGATGCGAGAAAATGTGAGAAGAAAAATAATAAGGTATGCACTAATGAGGGAAGTAGGAATGTTTCCTTGAATAAAAAAAATCAAGGTGTGAAAGTTCTAAAGTTTTGTGAGGGTAATTTTGAAAAGAGACAAGTGAATGACCACTGAGCTAATTGGGAAGTCAAGGAAACAGCCATGGGATATTGTGTATAAAAGAGGTAAGATAGAAATGCTTGCAAGATTAGTATCAAGGAGCAGATTTAATGTTAATGCAATCTTTACGCTGACGAAAATGCAGTAAATCTTGCTGCCATGACTGCCTTCTGCAGAAAAATTTGGCCTGGGATGTAGTAGCTAGGCAACAGTTAGGAAGGAGCCTGCTTTGATCCTTAGAGAGAAGGCGTGGGAGGCCTGCTAACTCTGTTGAAGGTTGCCACTGAGGCACGAAAGTCGATATGTCATTGCTCGAGTTGTTCCGTTTGAACGACCTGTCTGTTCACTTGGTTCTTTTTAGCTTCCTTAGTGGCCACCTCAACTACAACTTACAAAAACCAGGAGTGTTCAAATGTTTGTAAGAAGAAGCTAAATGGCATTACAAAACGTTTAGTGGTCCGTAATGTTTCCTCATCCTTGTTAAGATAAAAGAAATCGGCTAGAATAATTTTAATTTATATTCTCATCATATCAAAATGAATTGTATTTTTCAAATTAAATCATCATTAATCCTAATCAATATTCACTTCAGAATTTCAATTTTAATAGTTTTCCAAAAACTAAGTTGTAGCAGTTGTTAAGTAAAATATTTAAAACTATTATTGAAACAATCAATGGTTCGGAACTTGTCATCAAAGAAAATGCCTCGGTAAGCAAAACCTGCCAAGTCTACCTCCTCTTGCCAGTTAAAAGAATGAGTGAGTTTTTGGTTGAAAGAAATCACTGGGGAATTGATTAAATTAGGTATTAATGGTGAGGGGGAGGGGAAAAATAGTTTTTCCCCGTGTAAACTGTGAATAACGTAATATTGAGCATAGTTACCCCTCCACCATCACCAAAAGCCTTTTTTCTCCTACTTCTACCTGCCCTCCCCCAGTACTTGTTCCTTGACATCTTCCCATTTGTTAAAGGTTAGTTGGGTGTTTCCCATGCGAGAATGAAATTTTTTGAGTGCTGCTGGGGCAAAATACAGGATAAAGGAAAGAAACTAACATGGGGATTTATCACACAATCATTCTTCATTGTCATGTTTACCAAAGAAGTAATAGAGCTGTGGACCAAACAAAGAGCACTGGAAAGGAAAAAAATAATGTTCAGTAGAAAGTCTACAATATTTATTTTTATTGACTTTTAGAGGATTGTAGGAGGACGCATACTTGTCGCAGGCGATTCACAGTTCGCGCTCTTCCAGCTTAGCCTCCATTTTACCCATTTCTTTCCATTTTTGCAGCAAAAGTATTCCTTTCGGTACATTCTCACCTCAACTATTCATGCAGCTCCAAAATCAATTTAATGGGACCTGAGTTAGGCACACATCTATAAATAGGAATTTCAAATAGTAAAACTTAAAACTTAAGTGCTTAATTTTGTTTACTTAATGCAGTCATTTCTTTTAACCCTTCATAAATAAATCTACAGCCTGCACCTTAAATAAAGTGTTGTGATTCCAGTATGGATATTTTTGCTTTGTTTGAAGCAAGCAAGCCCTTAATAACTGCCAGTTTCACATGCCGGAGGATTTTCAAAGAATAAGATGGGCTTTGAAGCCAGAAACTGACATTGGCCACTATTAATATGGGATTGAAGCCAAATCAACCATGGCTGTGAATATTTGTTAAGCCAAAGCAAGAATTGGTATTAGTTGCGTTGAGGAGCTATTTATAAATGCTAAAATTCTTATTTTTCTTGCACACAAGCTCAAATAAAAACTTTTCAGAGGGGTAGTTTTGGTTTTCAAAAACGTTTTCTTAATTTTTCAACATGCTATTCATTTTTGAAGGCATTTAAAATACTGTAAAAATGGCTAATTTATTGGAGAAATAATGAAAGAACAAAAAAATAACATTGACATATCAGTATTTTGGATGACCTTAAATGATTTATTACTTCACATTTTCAATATCTTCACAATCAATTTTTAAGTAAACTCATTCTATGGTAGTAGCAAAGTTTTGAAAGTTTAACCATTATGTAACAGAGGTGTACTTTCCAACTCTGTTTTTGTAACTAATTTAGCCTTACAAGCAATCATCTCAGTCAAGCAATACCTATTCACTGCTTCAGCTTAAAAATTGCATGTTTATTGCTGACTTGTTACCTGAAGCAACATTGTTTATAGGATTACAAAAAATGATGTGTTGACAAATGTACACATTTGAATGATATTTTGTTGAACAGACAAAATCTATTCTCTTTGTTTTGTAATTTAATGTGTCCAAAATTGTATATTACAAGTTTCTCATTCCATGAGCTTTAATATAAGACATCAACTCGCTATATTTTGGGTTATTAGTTTTCCACTGTCTGTCTATATGTCATGAAATACTGCAGTGGAAATCACAACATCAAAGAGTTATTGTTGGCACAATTGTAAGAACTAAGTCACTCATGAGTCTAGTCATGTGACAGAATGTCATTCTCTGTTCCTTTCAAAAATTCCCTAATTGGCGTCTGGCCCCCTCCTCCCTCCCTCCTCAATTTGATGGGAATCCCTTCTTGGATGCCACACCCTATGATATGATCAATAGAATGAGTGAGAAGAGGATGTGAAACAGTGAAAGAAGAATTAATGCTGTTTAATTTATTTGTTATACTATAGCTTATTTATGTATCCGTATGAATGCATTTTCATTCCTTCAGATTAGCAAATTTCTTTTCATCTATGTCCTAAGAAGCTACCATGTTGTGGCCAACTGAGTTTGCCTGAAAAGAGTGAGACAGGGAAAGACCGAGAGGCAGGACTGTAGGATGAATATTGTTGTCCCAAATGGACAAAACTATTGTTAAGAAAATTTTTTCCATGATACAAAAAGTGTGGGCAACAGGAGTTGTGAATTGAGTGAAAATAATTACTTGTAATCTTTTAATGTGTTATTGAATGCGGTTATGTCATCCAGCTCTCCCCATACAGTTAACCTGTTACATTTTCTTGTTCCCATTATCTGTGGTCTTATAGCTCTGAGTCAACACCAGTATGATGGTACTTTGAGTGCAGTATAATTTTTGTGTGAGAAGGTAGTGTCAGGCTTCAAGTTATGAAATTGCCTTAGTCCGATCTATCTCCCTTCCCTTCGCACTCCCTTTCCTAATGTTTTGAGCATCCTACTCCATTGTTTTTTTCCATTTCAATATCCAGTATTTTTGTTTTAGAAAGCATTAAAGAAAGAATTGCTAAATGGAGACTAATAGTGTAATATTATCCAATTCAATTGATGCTAAATGGAAACAGAAACAGCCATTCCTGATCTTTTCCTTATCCAATCCAATAATTCCTTGCATTTCCTCTAATGCCTTTCATGGAAAATGAAACACTTTCCTGATGTGTGAGTTTTTTTTCTTTCTAAAAAAATAAGAAATAGTATGTATTTTACATATATACACTCATAAAAACAGTATTGTTGCTTAGTTGTGAAAGTAATAATATTAATAATAATTAAAATGATACATATTATTATATATAAATATAATAATAAAATTAAAACAGAGAACCAACTATTATATTAATGTTCTTCAGGCAAAGAAGTAAACTTGATTGTGGACAATGATGTTTGAGAAATTGTGCAAGAAATGAGTGTGGACTTACTCCAAAACCACTGTTTTCTACTGAGGTAACAGGAGGAATTAAGGGCAAGAATTGGGGGGGATTTAACATGAGCGTTGAGATGATTGAGGGAGAGGTGTTTGGTGCAATTTTAGTTTTGATGTTGGAAGCAGTGAAATTTAGAAAATTTTATATTCATAAAAATGTGACTCCTCTTTGGATTATCATGTTGTAGAATGGAGTTAGTGGGGAAGAGTGTGTGATTGAAGACAAGTGACGATGAGACTGGGTGATCCATGCAAAGTACTGCAAACTGTCAGGTTTCCAATGAAGAATCTTAAAAAGATGAGAAATGAGCCAAGAGGAAAAAATAAATTTTGGGAGGCAATTGTATCTGTTCATTCTTTTTGTCAATGGATATTCTGTAGGACTGTCAAAAAATGTAGAGTTACCATTATTATAAATATATATTTTTTAATTTCTCTTTCTAGCCCCACCCCTCCCTCATGCGAACCCCTCTCGTTTTTACTGTACACAAGAGCCTCCTCTGAGCTCCCCTGGAGAATTTGCGCACTGCCTTCTATTTCATGCTGGCCAATGGACAAATTCAGTGTCAATTGCCATTGAATATGGTTTGGACTCCTCATTCATAGGGAAAGAAAACTAAGAAGAGGAAACAGACAGGCGAGAGTTTCCTGGGAGGGGGGAAGGATTAATGGGAAGAGGGAGAGATGCTTAATGAAGGGGGCGTATGGTGTAGTAAAAATGGCATACTGTTTATGGCTATCCTCTGGCCTGGTGGGACCATCTCTACACATCAGAGCAGTTTTGGGAACATGTAATACTGTGAAAGGAAAAAAATACTATTTAGGGGAAAATATATCCTCTGCAAAACTTAAGATGATTTACATTCAACTCAAATTAACCCTCCAGTAACTATGTATTTAACAAGCTCTGAGTTTCTGTATTTTACCTTTGTAACATTTAAAAGTTGTCTTTGTATTGATTCATTATACTGCTGTTTGTCTCCTAAGCTGGACGTCTTGCCAAGCACATATGAGTTGTGGTCATTTCCTTGGTCCTAGAATATATAGAGTGTAAGAGAGAGCAAAATGAGAAATTTGTTGAATATCATAATGAATGTGTTATTTTAGACAAGCAGATCTTTTACTATGATGCCTTCTGATGATGTGACCCCCAAAAAAATTTAGCTGCTGTTTTCAAAGAGAAGATTGTTTTTCTATGTCTTATTTCTCTGCAAACTGATCTCACTACCATTTTCATCCTTAGCTTCAAGAAGGACATGGAGTTTTTCTCCTTTGAAGTGTCACAAGAACAAAACTATCCCTAATTCAAAAGTGTATTTTTTTTAGTTCATGTGGCTATCTGTGGAGAAAATATAAAAAGAAATGATGGTTGTAGAGTTTTTACAGCATGTTTGTATTATCATGGGAGAGGAAGATTTAAAATTGTGAGGCATGACTCATCAGTGGTGTTCATCAAATAGTTGTACTTGGTTTGTTGATGATGATAATAATAAGAAACATGATGATTACTGTTTGTTTTGGTAATGCTTCTATCTATATATCATTATATATGAAAAACAAGAAATAAGAAGCAATTGGCCAAAGTGGCTACAACAAAATATATGAGAGATCAGTACTGTCTCTGGGATTTTTGTTTACTGGACATTTATAGTAGTGTATAGTGTGAAGAAAAACATGAAATTTTCACAATTCTAAATTCCCCTCGAATCAAGAACTGTAGATATTATTGAAAGAGTGATTTATTTGATACATTGTGAATGAAGGAGAAGATGTTGATTGGACAATGACGTGGTTCAAAGACGAAGGAATATATCAATCACAACTTGTGTCTGTAGACTTAGTAATGTCCTCCTATTCTCTCTGTTTCTCTGTCTCTTCTAAGAAAAAACAATGGCATGGTGTCAGCTGCTCATTTTTGTACAGTGTCCATACCATAGAAATGTGAATTAGCCCTTCATTCTATGGCCAACTACTCCCCCTCCCTTACACTCCTCTAGTAAGATCCTTGATAGTAGATCCATCCCTGTATGTTAAGATTTTTAAAAATTGTGTTGGCTGGAATATTTATCTGTTTATATAGACAGTGAAGCTTGCGTAAACTTTTTTCTCTCCACTTACACAAAATACACCCCCACATACACACATTAATGTATTTGAAGGATGACCCATTGACAGTGGATGCCATTTTTATTGAGTACCAAGATATTGCCAAATAAATGTACATTTCATTTCAAATCAAACCTTGTTGTTAGTTATTTCATTTTATTTATAATTATAACCCTGTCACCTTAGTGTTGTTGTCTGGTTCCTCATTAAGATGCATATTTACTCTTGACTATTATCTTTGTTGTGTGCACTCCTGATATGATATTTTATTGATTTTAAAATGAAGTGTTGCTTTACAATGGAGCTTTAACTAGCTGATAATGACTGGATCCATAGTACAATGGCTTCTGAATTGAAAGGATGGTAATTAAAGGAAATATGTGTGTAAACTGGCTGGTGTAGCCCACATGCTGTCCTTAGGTTGTGAATTTTGGTCCTGCTGTGGGCATGGGTGTTATGTAATTATGGCTCCAGGAATACATTATATTATACTTGCTAAGTCTTTTTCGCATGCTTATCAGGATCTCAGTGCTACCAGTAGCATACTGCAAGTAATAAAAAGCCTAATTCTCATTAAGAATTTTTTTCCCAACATAACTATGTAATGAAAAAGTTGATACACCTTATTTTCTCATATCTTACATTGAAAAATGATTCACCTTATTTTTCATCAATTTTTTTTAAAATAAATGAATTCGGAAAATATCTGAGACAAATTAATTGTGTGTGTGACCCATGAAGCATATGTAGTTTCCAGTGCAGGTGTCTAATTTTGTAGGGTAAAACGCTCATTTTTTTATTATTTCAATGTTTCCTTTGTCATTGATGCACTAAGGCTCGTTAAGATTTTTTTTAATAATTCACATTTACCAAACAATTTTTTACTTGCCAGCTTCTTTTTTTTTGTAAAATTAATAGTTAGAAAAAATATCACCTTACTTTAGTTGAACTTCATTCCTGGCCCCTTAACATTAAATAATTCAAAAAGCAGCTGCTTCCTCTTCTTCATTCTCCATAAAAATTCAATATTACTTTTTCTAGTAATATCAATAAAAAGCTGTAAGTTTCCTCTTTGTAATGAGACCACGTTGGCGTTTGTGAAATTCACTGTTAAGTACACAGTCTAATGGGGTTGAAAATAGTGTGACTTCCTTCAGAGAGACTTCAACGGTTGTAAGGGGAGGGGACTTTTCAGTGCTGAGATACTCTGCTCGGTTTTGCTCTATGAGAGATCACTGTTGATAGTCCTGGTATGTAGATATATACCAAGTACTGCTAGGCATCTAAAGATAATTACAATTTAATCCTGAAGTGAGGTATATTATTTAGGGGCCTGCCAATTATATTTAAATAAAGTTAATATTGATACATTTTTCCAGAAGCTAAGGAAGTAAGACTTATTACTTGTGATGACTGTATTATGAGACCTTCATGAAGTAATTAAGATTTTTAAAGAGATTTTAATTTGTAATATAATGAAGGATTTCTCTGTTAAGGTCAACTCCATTAGTTTGAGTGTGGGGTCTGTCTTACACTCGCGTGTGTGAAATCAAATGTATATCAGAAGGTAGGGAAAGAGGAGTTTCCTTCATCTGACACTCGCAGCAACAAATGCAGAGAATGGATTGGGCTATTGGGTCTCAGAAGAACCATCAAGATTTGAACCTAAGTCTTCGGAAAGTAGTTGACCGCATATTCGCAGTAGTACCATGAAATGCACCAGATACCTGATACCCAGTTTTCTTCTAATAATTAAGTAATTTATTTAAGTCTTATCTTCATTTGATTATGCAATTTAAATGAACAATACAATATTTTCATAATAATTTGAAATACATACTATATCCTTTTCTTTATTACAAGCAGTAATTGTATGCAGCTTTTTAAATTTTTTCTCAAAACTCTTCCCAAGTATCTTTATGAAACTCTGTACCATTAGGTTTTTAGATATTAGAAATTCACTGAGCATAATCTTTGGGAAAAGGGTGTAAAATTGGGGGCTGAAAGAGCAGTAACTGTATGTATGTTGTGCCTGGATGACAGGGCTTTTTTCAGTAAATCAGGACTGAGTGCTACATTTACTGTGCATAAAAAAGTTAGATTTTGGCATTTAATTTGTCAAAGTTATTCATATTTTAAATTCAAGATTAATCAAGGAGAAATTAAGAGCAACATTGGAACAAAGATGAGAGATCCGTTTTTTGTTTGCATTAGAGTTTTTAAAACCAAATCTTATACTATTCTGGGCATGAAGCACAAAAAAACACAATTAATGACCAGTAACCCAACAATGACATCTCTCTATTTATTTATTTATTTAACAAAAACAGAATGCAATGATTTATTAGTGAATTCTAACACCAACCCCTTTTATAAGTTTTCCTAAATTCAAGGCCGAGTTATAATATATCTCAGAACAGAAAATAGTGGATTCACCCCAATTGATCAAAATCCTTATGGTCCAAAGATTATTAGTTGAGTAACTCTTCTTTAATTAATATAACCTATTTCTAAATTTTATAAAGGTGCTCAGCCCAGCAGCCAAACAATGATATTCCTTCATATATGCATTCCTTTTTCTTAGGCACAATCAAGAAAAACCTGGTGTTTAGTTACAGAATAAAAGTTACTCTCTCTTAATAATTTCCATCATACTGCCTTATCCTTGCATACTTAATTCACCTCTGCCACAATCATATATTGTTTCATATATGCTTCTCTGTTTCTGAAATTTAAAAAGTTTCTATCCTTGACAGTCTCTTTAACCATACTCGCCAATGACTTTCTTGGGCTTTCTCTCCCTCTCAAACTATCCACTCTTCTCTTGTATATCTGTTTGCTAATTCAACTCTCTTCCATTTTCTCAGCATGACCAAACTAGTGTAGCACACTTCTTTCATACCTTTCCATAACCACTGCATCCAATCCACATTCTTTCATTACCCAGTCATTCCTCACCCTCTCTCTTCTACTGTTACCGCAAACACTCCTCTCAGGTATTTCATGCCCAATTTATTTATTTCAAATTTATGCTTACCGTGTCACACCAAATCTTGCTTCTATACTATATTTTAGGGAGAAGTACACTTTTCAATCATTCTTCCCATTATCCTTATCAAAGACAACTTATGTTTTTGTATTGTCACTCGAAGCCACTCTTGAGAGTCCATTCAGAAAGTTAATCCATTCCTCACCATGTGACAGGGCATTAATGCAAAAAGCAATTGTGGAACCACACCCTTTCTTTATTACTTTCATGTCACTTCCACCACCTTGTGACTATAACTCATAGTTATTTAGAAAGAATATTGAAAATTAAATATTTTGGTAACTTGTTGTCGTGAATAATTCATTGCTTGAACAATTGCAACAGCAAAACAGTAATTTCTTTTAAATGTTTTCATGGTGTTTAGGTTAGGAGGGTTGGATGATCGGATTTCTTCACGTTGGAATCACTTAATGCTGATTTTTCCCCTGGAATGTGCAATACATTAATGTGCCGGCACATCAGATTACTCCTTTGCAGGATTCTTGCTTTGAAGTGTTAGGTGCATACACCAACTGCTTCTGGCTGAAGCTCTTGGTGCGAGAATGTATTCTCTCTTCAGGGGCATGTTACGAGATCTTAGACACGAGTTGAAATGACTTCCAATGGCAGCGAAGTGCTTCGACGTTCAAAAATTGAGAACATGAATGCACCTCTACTATGCTGCAGGCATCCTCAGGCCAGACTGAATAAACTTTAAGTCATTTTCAGCCTTCCCTGAAGGTAACTTCATAACAGCAGGTGAAACATTGCCATCAGGAGGTTCCAACATGGAGAAATCCTGTTATCCATCCTTCCTACTATAGCAATTAGTTTTTAAAAGAGCTCTCTTTTCAGTGTGCATACCAATATCCCACAAGACCAAAAATTTTGGACTTTACAATGTAACGTTGTGACAACGTTGTATGGTGAGAACTTCGTATGTCATTTGTACATGCATGCAATGTTGTGGGCACCAGCCACAACATTGCATGCATGTTCGACTCTTACCATTGTGACATGCATGTAATGTTGTGCCAACGTTCTCTGCTACTAGGGATTTGTTTCTCAATCATTCCATTCACCAACTCTTGTTCCTTTCCATTTACGCCTCTCATTTTCCAGGTGCGAAAAGTCCATGTACCGCCATATTGTTTATTGATAGGCCATTATTATACAATCTATGTCATCTATCATGGCTTCAATTGTTTAAGGCTTTTCTTTCACCTTTAAAAGTAATGAAAGCTAGGGAATTCAAGATAATCAGCATTTGCGGAAAAATAAAAATTTAAAAAAAAAACCTAAGTATTCTGACCAAATTTTGTCAATTTCATTCTTTGTATTTGGGATTACAAGTTAAGCACATAATTAGGTTTTTTCTGGATCCAGTCATGGTTGGGTATCACTTCTGAACATGGCCCTAAAGCACCATGGGGCAAGGATACCTCATGCATGCCATCACCACTACTGAGGAAGGTTAGTAAACCCTGACACCTTACTAAATACTACTCAAGGTGTGACATGTGCCATCACAGACAAAGTAATAATTCATTTAAATCAGTAGCTTGTCATAGAAGTTTGAGATGCTACATTGAGTATGCAATGCTTTTCTGCAATGTGATCAGTTAATGACATGCATGTAATGGAAGGTAATGACCACCTTGGGGATGGGACTGACAATGAGATGGCCTAACATGCTGGTGTAGTGGAGAGGATAAGACACTGGTACAGGATGGACTTCAGTATATATGAAACCATATTATCTGACTCCAAAAAAACTCAGGGGTACATGTTTGCCATGTTTAAGTACATCATAATACTGTGAGAACACCCACTTATAAATGAAATAGCAATAATTTTTCATCAATTGATAAAATGTTATCTATTTAAAGAAGGTAGCCTTCTCTATGTAGACCTGTTAATCAACCCGGTTAGTATTTCCTACTTCAAGTAGTACCAGTGTGAAATACCAAGGGTATTTTGACAAAATGTAAAACTCAAATTAAAAAAACATCACTTTTAATGGATAGAATAAAAATTTACATTAAACAAAAACTTGTTTTACAAAATATATAATCAAAAGTTTTACTAGTACACAAATTATGTACCACAACTAAAATAATTAGTTGTAATGATTATAATTTTTTCCTCTGAGAAAGGGCTAATATATCACCCAGCCAGTGGCACTACGATGGTTAAGGATGATAGAAACGGAGAATGTAAAATAAAGGAGATGGACAAAGGTGTAATTCATAAAACCAAAATATATGTGTAAGAGCCCATAAAAAATTAAAATTAAAGTGCTTTACCCAGTGAGGATAAAGTGGTGGAATTCATGTTGAAATTGGATAGAGTCCAGCCACGTTGAAATGGTCCTCGTTGAACGGTGGGTGGAGCTACAACTATCTACCCAACCTCCTGGCCTTACCTCCCCTTCTTTACTCCTTACTCACACACCAGAGGAGAGGCAAGGAGTGTTGCCAGTTTTCCTCACACCGGCAGAGGGAAATTAATATA
>LYUA01003130.1:44349-55356 GCA_002093875.1 Calopteryx splendens
GCTCTACCCTCGCCAACAACCAAACCGACCTTCGGGTTGATTACTGTGATTTTTTCATTTTTTGTACATTTTTTACATTCATTAAAAGCCATCAATAAAAGTGATAAAACAGAAAGACATATTCAACACATATAGGGGCTAAAATAATCTGATTATACATTACAGATTCAGGTATGATTAAGTGGAAATGTTCCATAATGGCATGAAATGAAAACACTAGCCATTCTCCACTCAGTAAAACTTTTTAATAACAACTAGTTTCAGTAAGCTACACGATTTTCAAGTGAGTTTTCATATTCATCAATATATGAATTGGTAAAAAAATTAGAAGTCTCACTTGAAAATGATGTAGTACACTGAAACAAGCCATAATTAAAAAGTATTACTAAGTAGAGAATTGCTACTTTGTCCATTTCTTACTACATTATCTGATAATGTTCAATACATCAATAAAATAATGAAATACCAATACATACGAACAATATTGGCATTCCTACCTATCATTTAAATTTGTTGCATTCTGGAATGAAAAATTAAGATTTTACATTAACGAATCCAGGGTTCTACCAATGCATAAGTTAATGATGAATCTGATGTTCTTGAGTGAGGACAAGGTCTATTCTTAGTCCTTATTATAGATATGAAAAGACAAAAGATGGCATGCTGGTACTAAATTAAGTAATTATATTCTTGTGTTAAATTCTGCCACTCAAGGTGACCGACTAGTTTATCCTTTCCTATTTCATGTTTCTCACACCATCAATGGTAAATAGCTTCAGCTGATAATGCTCTTTGAGTACAGTGCTTCCAATGCATGAAATAACCATATGTTTTTCCTCTTATGCTTTTTGTGCTCATCCAATGTTAGTATTCAGGCCAATTGTAACGTAAACTTTCTGTGGAGGGAGAGAAATAATATCTATCATTCAGGATAGTCAGCACATGAGGTACCTATATAGGTTCTTAGATATTATTTCCTCTGTTAGGTCTAAGGTGCAGACTGCATTGAAGTATTTTATGATTTTGATAATTAGCAATAGTTTTTGCTGATTAAAGCAACGGGCCAGTGACACAACTGGAAACTAATTTTGGGTGACTCTTTCTTTACTATCTTCCAATATTCCTTAGATCAACAGCTCCCTGCCGACTTAGTTTCAACTCCCAGCCCCATTCGTGCCTTTCCTTAGAGGATAAGTCAAAAAGCACAAGGAATGACGAACAAGTCAGTCTTAATCCCAGTTCTCTCACTGTATTTTCCAATTCTTCATTTGCTACCTCTAACATTGCTATTTAATTCATGATTAGGTCTGAAATAATACAATTGCCCATCCATTCTACTTGTACATTCAGAAACATTTTCATTGGCGTTGTACACTTCATTCAGTACAAATGCCTTCCTGATATCCATGGAGGAAACTTACTTTATTAGCTCTCTTTGTATTCATTATTCCTGTGTTCATTGTCTCTATTTTCTCTGAAGCTGTTCTTGTCTTATTGTTCTCATTTTAAGAATTTCCCATATTTCCTCTATGCCCCCCATCACCTTATCATCATCTATAATTTGATGTGATTCTTGGTATATGTTCCTTCATTGTCTTTTCAATTAAAGGTTCAACTTTCCGCTCCCTTCCCCTCTTAATATTCTTCAATTTTGTGTTACATTTCAGAACCATGAAAATAAAAAACAAATCTGCTCTAGTGCCAAGGAAGCTGTGTTAATTAATGATCTTCATAAATCGTAATATTAGCCTAATATATGTTAAGTAATTGATATATCCCCGGTATTTAACATGCATACTTACACCTGTATTAACATTTGTGTGTTATGTCAGGCATGTTAAACAAATTTTTTCTTACTGTGGACATGCCCTATCTGTAATATAATACTCCTCCACCTCACTTTCATATTCTTGCTATCCCATCACAGTGTTCCAATTCCCCATCACTTTTAGGTGTTTTCATTTAGGATCACTTTTAATTATTTTTTTTTACTTTTTAATCATCTACACCTTTTTCTTCCCTTGTCAACTTGTCGGCATGCACAGCTGGAGTATGACTAAATATTTTTGGTCTGCTCTCAACACAACTGATAATGCTCCATCATGCACCTTTTCTCTCTGTACTTCCTATGCCCATCCTCACTTTCTATTTCCAATTCCAGTTGTGATTATCTTATGTGCCTGCTTTTGGGCCATTTTTGACTCTGCTGATCAAATATTGTGTGGTTACAGCCACAGAGGCGTTGCTTCCCCTGCTGTTGGGAAAAAACACCAGCCCAGTTTGCTAAGTCATGCAGTTCCCTGAATTCCTTATTCCGTTCCTTTTCACCATCTTAATTTTATTGGAAGATGGTGGACACTTTTCCATTTCCTCCCTTGATAGTATATTTTTAAGATGACATCCTTTTGAAGCTCACACCGCTCAGGTCAGGTACCTTTGCAGTCACCTCCTCACTAAGCTACAGCTGCTGAGTAGCTCAACTTTCATCTTGCTTATAATACTCTTTTTATCTGGAATGTGCTGGCCTGCTATGTTCAATCATATTTTTGCCAATCAGTGCAAATCCAGAGAGAAATGGTAAGCTCAAGCCCATTTGACACATATAGGGTTATAATCCATTTACATTTACGTTTCCTTTTATTAGGGACTTTACTGTAACAATGCTCCATACCCAACACCTACACAGATAGATTAATGTTTTTTTTTTAATATGAAGGACAGGTTTTATAATGCCTGGCTAAACTGAAGGTTAAGTTTAATCTGCAGTTGAAGCCAAAAGTGAGTTTTATAATCTCGAGCGAAATTCAAATCAGCCACTAAATTATGAGTTTACTTAAGGATGGAGGTGTTATGGTTAGCATATTTATTTTCACCAACTAGCAGTCTGATTTGTTTGTAAAATTGGACATGTCCATAATCTCCCAATTAAGTATATGTCCATGTGCCCATATAACTCATGGTGGAACATAGAGGAGCTTTATAAAACAAGTTTTATCTTCACTTAATCCACCATGGCTTCATGATCCCAAAAGTCATGTTTTGTAATCTTCATTACAATATTCTCTCTTTTCAAGATTTAACTAACGTACAATAGTAACACTGTTACGAGCTCAAGTTTGAAACAGATTTTTCAATTGCTATTTCTTTGAAGAAATTCTAAACTCTTTGTTTTTTAACCCTCTCTCTACTGAAGTTTAAATGCCTGGACCTCCGCTCCTTCCTAACCTGGCCGAAACCTGGCGCTGCCATTTAAGTTACTCCTTCCTAACCCGGTCGAATCCACGCAACCTGCCCTGCTATATTCAGGGCAATCATTTGAGCTTCATAAGAATCTGTTTCATATTGAGAGTGTTTATCTTTGCTAACGCAGGAATCCTCCTTGTATCACATTTCATTAGATGAAGCAGAACGCCACACTATCAATCACTATAAGCTAAAAGCCTGAGACAATAAGGTGATTTGTTCCAGCTTATTATATCGGCAGGGAAGTAATGAGAGAAGATTCTAGAGTCATTTTGAAGGACTTTTTAGGTGGGCCTTTTTTGAAGTTAGGTGATGAACGATGACTTCTCGAGTATAGATAGTGCTCTCGTTCTAGGAGTACGAATGAAATTTGAAAAAAACAATGCCTGTTTTTCAAATGGACTCTCATATCTAATGGAGATATTTCTTTGTGAGTGGTCACTATCAATAGCCCAAACTTTTCCTATCTCCTATGGCAAGGAGGCGAAGTGCAACTCAAATGAAAAGAAAACTATCTTCCCTAATGCTCCTTATTTCTGACCATGACTTCTTTGAGTGGGGATGCTATCGCAGAAGAGAACAGAAGAGATTTTACGTGTGATTCAGATAGTTCTAGCTGCTTAAATGGAGGAGAAGGATGCAGTGATAGTGACAATTCAAGTGAAGTTGGACTGGAGGATGAAGTTTCTCCAAGTACAAGTGATTTTCAAGGTAATGTTAAGACTCATGGAGAGACACACTGATTTTTAAAGAAGCATCTGAGTTCAAAGAAAACAGAGGCCCTACACATAATTTGGCAATTGACAACAATGAATTTTCCTGTCTAAAATATATGCTAGGGGGCAAAGGTTTTCTTTGCAGCATTGTCAAGAACACAAAAAAATATGCAGAACATCTCCAACGTTCCACAGGAAAGTTTGACGAAGACTGGGTAGATGTTACATATGATGAAATATTAGCATACAATGGAGTGCTTGTATGCATGGGAATATTCAGTTTGCCCAAAAGTAGGGATAACTGGCAGAGTCATTATATTGATTGCTCAATTGTTCGAAACTGTATGAACTTTGGTTGATACACAAATATTTCTAAATATTTCCACATTTGTGATAAAACTCAGGGAAAAAAGCATAGAGAGGAGGATTTTGATGTACTGAAAAAAATTGGGCTGGTTCCTGATGTAATGGAAACTTTTCATCAAAAGTATAAACCAGGTCAGAAGTTAAGTGTTGACAATGCAATGCTTGTTTTTAATGACATCACTACATAAAACAATAGATCCAGGGAAGCCATCAAAGTGCAGATTTAAAGTTCGGGTGTTAGCAAGCTCACATGGTTACGTCCTTCAGGGAAAAAAGAAATTGTGAAATATTTCTTGGGACGCAAGTTATAATGAATCTAATGAAAAGATATTTAGGAAAAAATCGTCACATGTAATTTGATAGCTTTTTTTCATGAACATACTACTTACGAATAACTCATGCATGTGCTACTGTAAGGCCACCTCGTAAGGAATGGCCAGTGGAATTAAAATATTCAAAGAAACTTAAACTCCAAAGAGAAGAAAGTAGAAATTTACAGAGTGGAAAAGTTACTGCTATGGTTTGGCATGATAATTGGAATATTTATACCCTTCAAACCAGTTGAGATCCCAAAAAGGAAGTCTATATTCCAAGAAAAACAGGATCAGGGAACAAACAAAACTATGGTCTCCTGTCCACAGTCAATTGCATTTTATACCAAAAACATGGGTGTTGCTGACCGAGCTGATCAGAGAAGGTGCTACTGCAACTTAGGTAAAAAACAAAAAAGTGGTGGAAATATTTGCCTTTGTGGTGACCACAACTATAATGAACAGTTTAGTACTGTACAAAGAAATGATTCACCCTCCCATATAGTAGGCATGGAGTAGCACAGAAGAATTTTCATTTAGCACTTACGTTTAACGTGGGCACATTTAGCACAGTGGTGCAATAGGGCATTTTAATTTCGTGGGTGATGGAGAATTTTTTTCTGGTGGTTTCAGGTGGGTCAAGTATGGAGATCTCCTAATTTATATGTGATTGCATCACTCATACTCTATGATTCTCCTGCTAATTTACGTGTATAAGTTATGAATAATGCTGGAAATAAATTAATTTAATAGGAAAAATGATTACATATATATGTGTTCTCAGAGTTGTTGTGTTTCAAATTTTTACAGCATCTTATTCCCCCCCCCCCTTCATCTGTATGGGTTCAGCTTGCAGCTGATCAATATCTAATTAGATTCCAGTGTTTTTGTGGGCATCCGAGGGGTCAGAAGGGGTGCGGTAGGAAAGAAGCATGAGTGCCTCCCCTAAAGTGTATCCTAGATTGCTCAAACCTTACAATATTAACCATTCATCATGTAGGTACCCGAATATGCCATGTCGCGACATGTCTGTAATATTCATGAATGTTCGATCTGAGAGATCTGTGAACACACAGGTTGCAAGACATGATACATTTTTCAGTTTAAAATCTGTCCATGATATTTCAGAATGAAATGATGAAAATTAGGAGGAATGACAGAAAAATGATATGCAGGGGGCAAGGATATGCCAAATAAAAGGAAGTGTGCAGTGGAAGAGAGAAAGAGGAGCTGTTGGAAGCTCTGAGAGAGAAAAAGAAGCTGTTTAAATATGTAATATTATTATTCTCAGTCAGGCCAAAGACAGGTTCAGCATCAGAGCATCAATTTCAGTCAGTTGCATTCGCAAAATTTAATCAAAATTTTCATGAGACACCTCGTATTTCTTAGTCAAACTCATTTTCGGATGTGGAAGATCTTTATACTGAACATTCCATCATTTGAAGTATGGTGGATATATATGGCTGTCATGTGATTTGATTTCCCTGAAATGGTTGAGGCAGAATAGTTTGTGTGAAACCTTCAGTGAGTGTGTTAAACTGTTAAAAGAATAAATTTCAGTATTGTAATACATTTGAGGCTGAATGTTTTTCTATGCTAACATGATCCATCCATGTCGCTACCATATTTTAAAACATATTAATTATATTGCCCCTTCATTTTTAATGGGCTGGTGTCTCTGTATACTCTTGGGTAGAGGTGCATTTTATAGAGCCATTCATGGAAGGTTTAAATGAGGAAGATTTTTACCATCTTTTTCAATCTTATTAAATCTGAATCAGCATTGTTTTATTCAGACAATGATTTTTGACAGTTTCAAGCTGTGTGCTATAATATTCAACTTGGTGTGATCTGAATTTAAAAGCCTTCATAGAATTCATGGGACCCACAAGCCGCACATTTTTGGCCATGCCTCGGTGAAATGGTGGGTTTTGAAAGATTAAAGTGGGCTATTTTTGGTATTCAACATTTCTCATTTTGTGGTTTGTATTTTAGTTACCTCTGGGAGTATTTGTTTTTCTTGAAAGAATTTCATACTGGCATATTTATAATAATATAGGTTGAATAAAATGGTTTTTACTACACTCAAATGGTTTGCGTAAACCTACCCACCAATTCACTCAAGAGTGTTTGAATTGAAGGTTGCCAGTTCATGTCTCCCGATTAGTTTTCAAAGGGCATAATAAAATGTTAGCAATCCATACTAACTGCAGTGGCAATGCTAGAGACGGAGGGAAGTGCTGTTGTAGATGAGGTATGATGTTGTATTTCTTTTTGTCCAAAATACTAAATATCATAATTTGTTCATTTGGCGTGCTAGACTGGTAAAATTTGAAATGGCAGAAAATTCAAAATAATATTCTCTTCACTATCAACTCTAAAGATATTTATCACAGAATATGGTATTTCAAAAAGGTGTATTTTCCAAGCCCGTACATCATAAAAAAATAAGGAAGGCTGGATCCTGACACAAAAAATTCAAGTAATAGATAGATGGACTCTTTTGAATTGTTGAACTGTAAGACAAATCAACCACAGGAAGCCACCCACAAGAACCCACAAGAACCCCCAGTGTACCAAAATACTGAACCAGTTTTTGGGTATCCTACAAAGGATGAGGTGGAAAAGGCAATTAAATGGTTTAAGAATAATAAATTACTCAGGGAAGAGGGAATAGTATTTGAACTGCGGAAAAGGGGAGGGAAGAATGGGGACTGGTAGAACTAACTCTACAGAGTAACTTTAAGGATATGGAAAGAAGGCACAATCCCAGGAGAGTGGCAGAAAGCAGCCATAGTCCCCACGTACAAAAAGGGAAATAAAGAACTATGTAGCAACTACAGAGGTGTGTCACTACTTAGTAATGCCTACAAAGTAATATCAAAGATAATTCAGGGACGGATAAAGCAGTACACTGATTCAACTATAGAAGATCATCAAGCTGGTTTTGCTAAAGGGCGATCTACAACGAACCAGATTTTTACTCTTAAAGAAGCTATCATCAAATATTGGAAATATGATTAAGAGTTTCATGGACTCTTCATGGATCTTTATAAAACCCATGATTGTGTAAACAAAAGAAGAATATGGGAATAGATGGAGAGGCTTGGTATCCCAAAGAAGCTGATAGAATTGGGAAAATCAACTGTTTGTGAATCAAAATCTAAAGTTAGAATAGATGATAGATACCAATGATTGGATGGAGAGTTCATGGAAACGTTTGGAGTTTTTACTGGCATATGGCAAGGTGAATATGACACAAGAATTTAAACATTTGTGAGTGATGATATCCAATAAAAATATGGAAGTGCCGGAGTTTAAAAACAGAATTAGTCTCGCCAACAGGGGCATGCATGCATGCAACAAGAGTTTAAATTCAAGGATATTATCACACCAGACAAAACTAAGGCTCTACCATACAAGAATCCTTCCATACTATTATACGATGTGTAAACCTGGTTTTTCCAATAAACCTGGGTAAACAAAGACCGTTAAAGAAAACTCATTGTCTTCGAGAATAAGATTTTAAGAAAATTCTTTGGTCCTGAACTGGAGGATGGAAAATGGAAGATAAAACACAACAGAGAAATAAGAAATCAATGGAGCAGGATGTAATAGCCCCCATGTAAAAAACAGAAGAATAAGATGGGTGGGGCATATACTACAAAGAGAAGAGGGATCCATCTTGGAAATGGTAGGAATGAAAAAAAACACCGGAATGGGAGAAGACCACCTGGAAGGCCCCAAGTGCAGGTGGTGGGGGCAAGTGAGGTCAGATATTGCTCGCATTGGGGCTATGCAAGAAGAAGTGACAAACTGAATAATGACGATGGTTCACTGTCAAAACCTCCTCGGTACATAAGTGAATTCTAGCTACCCTGTTGCTTGTTTAATAGAAATAACATTTTACATTCCATTTCAGAAAATTATTATTATTTTCAGGCAAACTATTATTTGAGAAAATATTTTAATGGTTTTTTATGTTTATTTAGTTGCTCCAAAATCCAGTTGCTTTGCCTGGAAAATATGTTTCTTGAGGTATAATTTCAGAAAAATATGATTGGCTTGCTACCTAATTGTGTGTAAATTGCTACTACTAAATGCCCGTGTGAAAATTCTCAATATGTAGTATCAAAATAATTTTGATAATATATCTACCAGATACTGTTTTGACAATCTGAATTGAACCAGGGCCCTCCAGGTAGTAGAGCAGCGCTCTACCCACTGGTGATCTGGTGATGCCCGTTAATTAAATAAAAGTTAAAATTAAAATCCACTTTGAATGAAATTATGTCAACATTGGATCTGCAAATGCATGTAGTGTTGGCTCTTTCTCTTAGATTAGTACTATATCTGCATGAAATTTTTGTATTTTCCACTGTATTCTTCAAGGAGGAAGGGGGGAGGCAACAATATAATATAAATGGGCTTCTGCGCAGCATTCATTTTAGTGTAGTGGGGTGAGTTTAAGTGGCCTTGTTTAATTGGTACAAGAGATATTTTGCGTCAAATGGCAGTTGCCCAATGATAAAATAATCTCGTAATCTTTTCTATCGGGAACCTCAGCAGACCCGAAGTAAGAACTGCCCCTGATGACCATCATCTGACCAAAGTTATTACTTCATAGAGTACTAATGGATAAAATAAGGTAAATTTCACCTTTATTTGTGATTATATGATGTAGGTAGTTGATTATTATGAATCAGGGAATGGAGGAAGGATAATGAACCCACTGGTTTAGTTCTATCAATTGAGTAGGGAATGTTGCATTTCTAATTGAGATTAATGTAGCTCAGCAACACATGCTCCGCTATTTTCCTATGTCTCTATATTGCTTTCAACCACTTTGTGTCTTGTTAACCTGGGACCTATTTCTCAAAGCATGTAAGTCAATTTAAAAATTGTCTTAGTTCACTCATGCAGAAACTTCCAATGAAAATGCATCTGCTCCATCACTTATCACACATACTTTTCAGTGTATATATGGTGTAGTATGTTCTAGATTACAGTTATGATTGTATGTAGAGGACTCGTGAATTAATAATAATAATAATGATGACTTTATTAGGCAAAATTAGGACCATAAGGCCCTCTCTTACATTTAACCATTTTTGCAATACAAACATCCATGCCCGAGGCAGGACCAGAGGCCGGAGGACCTTAGTTCAAATCCTGGTGGTGGAAAGGTTTTTTTTTCAGTTGTAACCAGGTCCTTACGTGGGTGTTTTCTGGGGAGAGTGCTTCAAGATCCTTACACCGTCCGTCGGAAGGGACGTTAAAATGTGTGACCCCTTGGTGCATCTTTTGTTTAAAAAAGTAGACTAATGCCCCAACGCTGTTTTTCTCTCTCCACCCTTCTTCCATTCCCAGGAAATCCTACTTCTACCATGTTACCCAACTATCCTTAATAGTGTAAATGACCCCACCTTGCCTCCCATAACTACTAACTAATGTATAAAATGATCTGTGGCTTTGAGAAATGGGCCTCTGGCTATCTAGCTGAGCAAAGTATTCACTGGCTAACCTAAATATCATGTGCTTGAATCCGACATTGGGCAGAGCTGTTTCTTAACCAAATGAAGGATTTTAAAATCATTGTGAGTCCAAAATGTAAACTAACCTCGGTCAATGGAGGTCTTTAAAAATCAAATGACCTCCATTGTTACTACTCTCATTATTTCTTCACCTGTGTGTTCATATTATTTTTCGTTTTCGCGTCATACATTTCCTGATTTATGTATTTCAAATGAGATTTTTTCCAAATCTGCTTTCAAAGCTGTTTGCTTTCATCCATTGAGATCTTCCCCTCCTGTTCTCTTTTTTGTATTGTCTTCGTCAAAGCTGTTTGTCTGCATTCAATGAGTTCATCTCTTCCACTTTTCAGTTTATCCTTTTCACTCTTTGCAGGGCACCTTTTATTGGATATCGCGCAATCCATCCATCTGCATGGTATTATACTTCCATTGCATTGTGAATTCTCCAATATCTATTGCAATAGTGGTTAATCATGCTATTATTATTCATAGTTCTTCAAGCAGATTTTAATCCCATCAGGCACTCACTGACCTCTAATAATTTTGAAGTTGACATGCTTGACTGTATTTAAATGTTGTTGTTATATTAATTTGGACAATAGTTTCGCAGTGAGTGGAGCGTTTGTTTGGCTTATAACCAGAGGGCCCTTGGTTTGAATCCTACATGGTGCCTTTGGACATCCCCATCTGTAGGTCAAGCCACTTGAATTTTGTGAGAACTCGGTGAGAATCTGAATGGGGGCACAGAGAAAAGAACTGGGCACCCATATTGCATTGTTCTTCAATGTGAATGCCATAAACTTACATATGCGAAAAATTCACAGTGAAAAAATCATT
>LYUA01003132.1:109793-121090 GCA_002093875.1 Calopteryx splendens
ATCGTGTATCTAAAGAAATCTTGTAACTAAAAATCGTTAAATTTAAAATCGTGTTTCTCAAAATCTTGTAATTCCACGTCGTGTAACTCAAAATTTTGTTCCTGAATATCGTGTTAAGTTAAAGTCGTGCCGGTCAGAATCGTGTACCTCAAAATCGTGTCACTAAAAATCGCGTCACTTAAAATCGTGAATCTCGTAAGTGTAACTCAAAATCGTGTCACTGGAAATAGTCACTCAAAATCGTGTAACTCGAAATCGTGTAACTCAACATTTAGTGACTGAAAATAGTGTAACTAAAAAATCGTGTCACTGAAAATCGTGCCACTGAAAATCGTGCCACTGAAAATAGTGAATCTCAATATCGTGTAACTCAAAATCGTGTCACTCAAATTCGCGTCACTCAAAATCGTGTCACTGGAAATCGTGCATCTCAAAATCGTGTAACTCAAATTCGTGTCACTCCTAATCGTGTCACTGTAAGTCGTGTAGCCGAAATTCCTGTTTCTGAAAGTCATGTAAATCAAAGTCATTTAACTAAAAATTATGTTACTCATAATCTTGTTACTTAAAATTTTTGTAACTTAAAATCATCTAACCAAAATTCCTGATAATGAAAATCGTGTAACTAAGAATCGTGTAACTTAAAATCGTGTAACTTAAAATCGTGTATCTCTAAAACGTGTAACTCAAACTCGTGTAATCCAAACTAGTGTAATTCAAGATCGTGTAACTCAAAATTTTGTAACTGAAAATCGTGTCACTGAAAGTCATGAATCTCACAATCGCATGACTCAAAATGTTGTAAATCAAAATCGTATAACTTAAAATCGTGTCACTTAAAATAGTGCAACTGATAATTGTGAATCTCAAAATCCTGTAACTCAAAATCGTGTCATTGAAAATCGTGTCACTCTAAATCGTGCAACTAAAAATTTTGTTATCAAAATTGTCTAACTCAAAATCGTGTAACACAAAATTATCTAACAAGATCGTGTAACTGAAATTTATATAACTAAAAATCCTCACTGAAAATCGCATAACTCAAAATCGTGTTACTCAAAATCGTGTAACTCACAATTTTGTAACTGAAAATCATGTAACTGAAATTCCTGTAACTGAAAATCATGTAACTGTAAATCGTGTAACTGAAAATGAGTATCGTATCTGAAAATCGTGAATCTCAAAATTGAGTAACTCATCAAATTCGTGTAACTCAAAATCGTAAATCATCGAGACTTGAAACTAAAAATCGTCACTGAAATTGTTTTAACTGAAAATCGTCTAAAAGAAAATCGTGTAACTGAAAATCATGAATCTGAAAAGACTAACTCAAAATTGGGTAACTCGAATTCGTGCAACTGAAGTTCGTGTAATTCAAATTCGTGTAACTCGTAATCGTGTAACTCGAAATCTTGTAACTCACAATAGTTCAATTCGAAATCGTGTCACTCGAAATCGCGTCACTGAAAATCATTTATCTTAAAATCATGCCACTCAAAATCGTGTCACAAAATCGTGTCACTCGAAATCGTGTAAATCGAAATCATGTCACTAAATCGTGTCACTCAAATTCTTGTAACTCATAATCGTATAACTCGAATTTTTGTAACTAAAATTCAAGAAACTCAAAATCGTGTAACTGAAATCGTGTCACTCAAAATCATGAATCTGAAAAACTGTAACTCAAAATTGGGTAACTCGAAATCGTGCAACTGAAATCGTGCAAGTCAAATTCGAGTAACTCGAAATCGTGTAACTCGTATTCGTATAACTCGAAATCGTGTAACTGGAAATAGTGCAATTCGAAATCGTGTCCCTCGAAATCGCGTCACAGAAAATCATTTATCTTAAAATCGAGTAACTCGAAATCGTGTAACTTGAAATCGTTTACCTCGAAATCGTGTAACTCTAAAGCGTGCAACCTGAAATCGTGTAACTGAAGATCGTGTAACTTAAAACCCTCTCACTCAAAATCGTGTAATTCAAAGTGCAAATCAAGATCGTGTAACTCAAATTCGTGTTACTCAAAATCGTGTCACTGGGAATCGTAAATGTCAAAATCTTGTAACTTAAATTCGTGTCACTGAAAATCGTAAATCTCAAATTGGTGTAACTAAAAATTGTGTACTCGAAATCGTGTAACTCAAAATTTTGTATCTTAAAATCGTCTAACGGAAATTCCTGTTACTGAAAATCATGTAACTTAAAATCGTGTAACTGAGTATTGTACCTGATAATCGCGACTGAATCGACTAATTGAAAATCGTGTAACTGATTATCGTACCTGAAAATCCTGTAACTGAAAATCGTGTGACTGAAAGTCGATTAACTCAAAATCGTGTAACCCAAAATCGTGTTACTCAAAATCGTGTAAGCAGAGGGGACTCACCATACTTAAAGTAACAATGCAAGTACTCGCCTGAACGGCTACTTGAACCCAGATCCCTTGATTTATGGCAAAGTGCTCTTGCCATTTAACCTACCCTGTTGTCCTTTGGACTGTGATGGTTTGAGAATATCTTTATCACTTAGAAACTCAAAAATTCACACTGTGAGTGGGTGACGTAATTGGGTATCTGGGCTCTCGACTGGAAATCAAGGGTTCCGGGTTCTAGTCCGGGTACATTCAAATGAATTTTGCATTGTGAATTTTTTGTTTATCTATATTCGACAGCAGGTCATCTGCCTAAAGGTACTCATAATATCTTTACTTTAAATGACTTCACTTGAAAATCTTATGGATATTTTATATGCATAAAATTTTCCAAGAAGTCCAATAATTCTAAGTAGCAAATCATGGAGGCTAGGGGATTTTTAAACATTAACATATGCTTTTATATTTTTTCTTTTTTCTTTTTAACAATTATATTTCGGTCTATTTATTGTTCACGTGATTGAGTTGGTACTCTTGACAAGAATGAAAGGAAGGAAATAGTGTTAAGCCAAAACCTTGTAGGAAGGATGGAGGAATTACTTGGGATCAATGGAAGGACACAGGGTGGTGCTCAATGGCATGAATTGATTTGAATTTAGAACATTATGCACAGGGAGTTAGGCTGCCATAAAACAACATTCGCTTGCTAGCAAATGATGTTATATTTCTACGGTTTCACCTTTTAATATATGCCTGAATTCCCATGTTAAAGGAAACAAACATGCCGAAGTGAAGGATTTGCTGGGAACGCAAATCAAAGACATGAAAGGGAAAAGGAAATCATAACTTAACCCTTTCGCGCCTAGCGTAGGCTATTGCCGACGAGGAGTTCCCTACTCAAACGAACGAAAGTCGGCTATAGCCGACGCGTCGAATCCCAGGGATATGCAATGACCCCTTGAGACCCAGCTTAGCGAGAGCCCAGAGCCTTTCCTCTCGGACACTGAGTTCGACCCTCAACCTCATTAGCAGCCCTCCCTGCTGCATGAATCCGCTGTTATTTTTTATAATTGCAATGTTTTTTTAATCAAATTTTTTTAATACTTCAAAATGTTAAAGTTAGGAATGAATCATTGGTTTTTTGGTGACCCTTAGCAAATTTCAAACGAAATTCTAGCGTTAGTCTTAAGGAAATTTGTGTGCGGAACTATAAACAAATTGTGCGTACATATATTGCATACGTATGTACTTCGCCTACACCGGTCCAAAAAGATGGATGGAAAATGATTGAGAATAAGATTTAACAGTTATAATCGGAGAAAGTTTTGAAAAGTCAAACCGGGAGAAGTAATAGATAAGCATTAAATTTGTTTGACACTAGAATTTCGTTAAAAAATGTTTAAAGCTCAAAAAAAGGAATTCATTTATAGTTTAAAATTATAGTATATGCAGTATCGGATTATTTAAAAAAAGCCATGGCTAATGAAATTAATTTACAAAGGCCTCTTGCTGAGAGAGGGGCTGCTAAGGGTTATGGGGGTCGAGCCGAATGGCCGGTGAAGGACAGTACCGGTGAAGGGCACGGTACTGAGTTGGGTTGTAAAACGGGCCAAGAGCGATCACCTGCGCGATTCGTCTCCAAGAGAGATCTCCATACATAGGAGTACAGGAAATTCTCATGCTACTCTTGACAGGGGAAGTATTTCCCTTCCTGAGGCTTCGGCGTGAAAGGGTTAAACTGCTCCCTTCCCTAACATCAGGGAAGTTATTGAAACAATTTAAATGGGACATGAATGGATATAAAGTGGACTAAATTTATTACAAATCTTACTTCATTTGAGGTGGACATTTTTTCGTATATTCATTAACTTCTGTAATGCCAAATGGTTTAAGTCAGTAGGTTCATTTATATTATTTTTCAATTTTGATTGCTTGATATTTCAAATTTCAAGAAATCAATCAGCATGGTTATGGAACAACATGAAAAAAAACATGTCATGTGATAATGGGAAGTATATTTCATAAGTTTCAAACTATTAATCAACTACTTTTGTTTGCAGGACATGGTACACATGGATTCGAAGGAATGGAAGCCAGATCACATTCATGGTCCAGGGGTATAGAAATATATTTACCAAACGAAAAGGAAAACTCAGCAGCCATTGTGCCTCAAAAGTCTTTACAAGATTTAAGAAGCGAATTTGAAAACAAAATTAATCAATGTGGAGCTGGAATTGTACAAAACACTTACAAGCTACAACCAAGAACTAAAAGGGAGTGTGCTTCCTACTCCTTTCCTCCGCGTGGTCAAGAATTATCAATTATAAGCCTAAATGAGGATAGAATGTCCACATTAATTGCAGTACAGAATGAGAAAATTGAAAGTGGTGCAAGGTCATTTGATGTTAATGTACAAGCCCAACGTTCCCTTGGGGCCTTGGATATGGAGGGTATGAAGGGGACCCATTCAATATACGTGAAAAATGCCACGAACGTTGATGTGCATTCCAGCTCTTTATCTCGAAAAAATGTGAAATCAAAGCTCTTGCAATGTGACCTCTGTGGAAGTGAGTTCAGTGCAAAAACTCATATGGGAAAACACATGAAGGAGCACCTCATGCATAAGTATTTCATTTGCAGAATTTGTCGCAAGGAGTTCAATGACATGGGTGATTATGAAATACACGTATCAAATCATCAAGGAGTAAGCACTGCGGAAGGAGATAAATACAGTGGGGTTAACCTGGTCCTGATAGATGAAGGAAATAATGAAAGTTGCATGTCTCCTTCATTTTTGAAACATGATCAGACATCTCGACTGACATCTCCTGCAACCAAAGGAGTGAGTGTCATGAAATGTGAGAAGGGACAAGAAATATTTTTTGGAAACAGTGGGGAATGGAACACTACAGTTAAAGGTGAGAATGTGGATATGCAATCTGTGACTTGCGAGACTTTGAATGTTAACGATAATAATCCGAATGGAAAACGTGTGTTATCCAGTTGGGCCTGCAGAGAAGAATTCAGCTCTGGAAGTTGCCATACGGGAGAAACAAGCTCTCCCAAGGAATTTAAAGAAATGGGATTGAAACAATGTGGTAAGGGTAGTGTTTATGGGTTGAAGGATCGCAGGAGTGTGATTCTTGAAGAAAGGATGTTTTCATGCGATGCATGCCTCAAATCATTCCCTGACAAACGTAGTCTGATGATTCACATACAGATACACACTGAAGACAATCCATATTCCTGTGTAGTGTGTTTTCAGACATTTAATAATAATATAATTTTCAGGAGACATGTTAAAACACATACTGAAGACAAGCCTTATTCATGTGGCGTGTGTTCCAAAGCTTTCAGTCGAAAATTTAATCTAAATACTCACCTTAGAACACATACTGGACACAAGCCATTTTCGTGCACAGTGTGTTTTAAGGCATTCAGTACAAGTAGTTCTGTCAATGCACATATGAGAATTCACACTGGAGACAAGCCGTATTCATGCAGTGTGTGTTTCAAGTCATTCAACATTTGTAGTACCCTCACGACACATATGAGAATACACACTGGAGACAAGCCTTTTAAATGTCCTATGTGCTCCAAAGCATTCATTCAAAAAAGCAGACTTGATCGTCACATTAGAACCCACACGGGAGACAAGCCATTCGCATGCAGTTATTGTTCCAAGGCATACAGTGAACATGGTAACCTAAAGAAGCACGTAAGAGACACACACCCTGAGCATCAGCTGTATGCAAGTTCTACCATTCAAGGCGTTCAATAGGCCCCATCATCCCTAAAACAATTTTCGAAATAGCCTCTAATCATGCAGGTCTATGTCATTCACTCATGCACAAGGGCCATGTTAGAAAAGAAATAACACTAGACATTCTGCATCAAAAATATCTTGAGCACTGAATTATTCATCATTGCAGACAGGCACTTATCGTGTGGTGTTTGCTCCAAAGCATTCGGTATACATTGCGTCAATGATTGTTAATTTGCAATGTGTGCTAGAAAGTGGCAATAATAAGGTATTGTGGAGGGCAATAATTATATGGTTATTATTTATTACTGTAATCTCACGAGTCTCATAATACCAAATATAGAACACAAGCAATATTCTTGCTTTATGTTTGCCAAGGTGTTTGGCAGAAGAGTAAGCCTCAGAAGACATGGTTAACCAACCATGTTACTTAGCTATATTTTATAATTGCTTGATATTGTTAAGGTACAAAATGTATTAGGAGAGCAGTCCTATTTGGAGTAAACATCGTTCAAATTTATTTTTACAATGAAGGACTGCTTTCATTGCCAGATATGCTTAAGTTTTACATAAGATATATGCATATTGAATTGAGTGTTATATGTTATACTATGACAATGAATAAATATGGTCTATAAATTAATTGATACCAAGTTAACTTGCATTTCTTACCTCATAAACATCCCCTTCCTAGAACTCCACCTAGATATCCATATCCTTGAACGCAAGTGAATAATCAATCACCTACTGATAACCAATGAAAGCCGTTGTTGTATTGCGAATCTACAGATTCAAGACGTCGAACCTAGCATGGGTTGCATTTGATTTTGCTGCTAGGTGGCATGAATGACGGAGTGGTCACAGTTTTACTCCATCTGCAAGGTAGTGTAACCCACTGTTGTCCTTCAAATATAGATTTATGCGATATATTTTAGAGGAGACCTCGGTTTGCGATTAAAAATGACGTCCACCATCAGAGAAAAAATAAAATTTGCAGTTCATAACGCTGCCCAATAAAATTGTTGGAAAAAAATATGGAGTGATTATTGTCACTAGAGAAAGGCAGAATGCCAGCAAATCCAGGTGAGGCCAAGAGGAGTACTTTTGAGGTCATAGGATCCATCCCTGTTTCCCCAGTGAACCTGGTCTCTGATAGTCTTTCGCTTGTTCCGAATCGACAGTGAAATCCTTGGAAATACTGCTTCCTCACACATTGCCCAATATTTAATCGTTAATGTCAGAATGAACAAATTGAGAAACCACTCCAATGGACGTATAATAAGTTGGAGCACCAATCGTTAATAATGGTAAAAACCGTAGAAAAAAGGTAAGAAATAAACTGAAAGAAACCTTGGTCTTCACAAACACTACTTATGATTGTTTATGGGATTGGAGATCCTCGCCAGGCACAATCAACCGACAAAATCACTCAACCCAACTTGTGGGTTCATAACCCCGGAATCCTTAACGGGGCCCATGAAAAAGCCCTGGATTGGACCCCATTTTCGGGTTGAGTGATTGTGCTTTGTGATTGTCCCTGGCGAGGATCTCTAATCCCATAACAAATCATAAGTATATTGTTTGTGATGAAGGTCTCTTTGTTTATTTATTTCCTATTTTCTACGGTTTTTACCGTTATTATCGAGTATTGCTCTAACTTATTAAACGGTCATTGTAGTGGTTCTACAATTTATTCATTATTATTGAGGCCGTAGACCTCGCATCCCCCTTCTTATCGCTATTCTCAGAGTCCAACTCACCTGCCCACACCCTCAATGCTACCACCGCTGTATGCAACACTGCAATCGTCCTCCTTGAGTCTTCTCTAGTTGAATGCAGAAGGATATGTGTACCAGAATCGAGCATAGGTTTTACTGGCCTTAACAAGGCCAATGAACTGTTACTTGAGAAATTGAGTAATTATGGTGAAGGAAATATTGTGTATAAAGTGATTGTGGCAAGCATACTATATAAAGTTTCAAATAGCAGTGGGGGTAAGGCTAAGGGGGTGGCGGTTAGCACCTGGCCCTGCATTTTAGATGACAGCACTGGTGGAACATCACAGAAGATTTGTGTGGGAGAAACGATACTCAATGGCCCATCCACTTATGAGAATCACAGACATCTCCGATCTATAGCGCATTTTTCGGCAAGGCCTTCGACCGCGTCTGGTACCAAAGCCTCCAGCTGAAGATGCAGCGACTCGACTTCCCACCATGGCTCATCAGGATCGTCCTACCCTGGAAGGAAGGAAAGTCGGCAGGGACAGTTGGGACCTTTCAGGTGCGTTGGGTCCATGCCTCTAGGATTCTTATTAGTGCCGGTAATCTTCAACGTTACACCCAGGACAGGAAGTCTTTGGCGTCTTCAGATCCTGCCTCACCAAGCATCCATCCTTTCCTCATCACAAGAGAAGGTCGCCGTATGATACCACCAATGATGTCCACTTCTTGTATTGTCGCTAGCGAATTGCAGTCTAATTGTTTGCAAAGTTGTATTAAATATTTTTTTCGTAAATTTAAACACCGTAGGTATATCCTCCACCAGGACAGGCTGGAATAGTTAAGAGAGGAGTGCTGACAGGTATCCGGGCCATGCACACGCAATGTCTTATATTTGTATTTCTGGCCATACTATAATCTGACAAAACAGAATCTCTGACATAAGAGCATCTATATGTAGCTATAGTAAAGGGTTCCCTCAAAACCAAATCTAAATATCTATTTAAGTNAGCTATAGTAAAGGGTTCCCTCAAAACCAAATCTAAATATCTATTTAAGTGTCATATATACTTACAATCCGATGCATTCAATTTAATTTCCATATGAAATTGCCGAAATGTTAAGAAAAAACAAAACCTTTTCGATTGTGATATCATAACTCCAAATTCGCCAATTGGACTTTAATGGAAACGTGTATGAAATCGATGCAACCTATAATGGCAGGGGGAAATATTACTGATAAAATTCTCACTTGACCTTCATCAGCTGACATTTTGACTCTCCTGTAAATACAAATCTGGATGAACTAGATTTCCATACGAGGTGGAAACATTAATGCCATCTTAGGGAAAAATAATACACAAAGGTTTCATTATCAGTGAATTAAATGTTGACTTGTGGTAGACAATCAAATCACCCAAAATTCTCATAAGTTATTTTGCTCTTATTTCATTCTCCACCATGTTCACTTAGATAAACTTTTCAATATGCCACTTCTGTTGCTGAGCATGATTCAAGCCATTCACACCTCAGCTATTTGAGTTGCACAGTTTTCATGCCAAGGAGCAGGAAGCACATGCAATACATTTATATTGTCAATAGACATCAGGAGCTGGAGAAATATATGCATCGCAAACATGATAAAATTAAATATATGTAACTTTTATGGTAGGTATTACGTACTTGAATGACATATATTTAACTTTCTTGAGGGTCAATCCTTATGGATATAAAAATAAATTAAGATAAATATTTAGTTCCAGCTTCCAAAAGCTCCAGAAATAGCACACATTCCAAGTTCCAAGTTTTCTTCTCTTTCATCACATAGATCATGGATAACTTTGGTTTTCAAAATGATTTCTTGAAGGAATAATGTATATGAATTCTAGGTCGTTAATTGATAAACAAAAATTATCAGGAAAAATCATTTCTCATCTTATCAATTGTGTTACCATTTAACTACTTTTATCACCAGTCATAAACCTTTGAGTTTTCTCAATTAAACTCTAGAGTATGTTGACCGGTTGGACTAACTGATTTCCGCTTTTTAGGAGGCTTTAATTTATGAATCAGAAATGAAGAGTGACGGCTCTAAAGGTGAAACTGAAATATACAAGCTATCTGAGGAAACACTGGAGGGTCATCAGTCAGTTGAATCACATTAAAGTCTAGGATTGGCAGCTGGAATGGAAACTGGACCAGGAAGAGAACTTGTGGATGCAGTATCATCAATGTATTTAATTTGGAATTATTATTCTTCTTCCATAGGCTGTGACCATGCATGGGGATCAACTCTTAATCTTTTTTGTGGACATTTGAAAGCTTTTTCTCCAAATAGTTCCAATGAGGGATGGTTTAAGGGACTTTCCTTCCCTCAATAATTTAGAACCACATTGATTGCATAAGGCATGTTTGTTGTCAGTTTCTAACAAGTGAAAATGGCATCATATACTCGGAAAACTACTTGAAACTTTGATCTGTAAACTGGAAATGTTTTAACCTATAAATGTCTATTTAATGCAATAACATTCAAGTTTAATAATTTAAGATAAATACGCGATAGCAGAAAGTGTTAATACACCGAGTCTTGAATATATCTGCAAACTAGTATAAATAAATAAAAAATTTATGGAAAAGATGAAACTTGGCAAAATTAAACCCGAACTTGACAGAATAAGACCTGGACTATTGCTAGGTGAAAGTTTTGTTTTAAAACCACACAATTCAGTATTTAAGGATCCAACTCAGAATAAGATGGCGTAAGGCGTGGATGTGTAATTTCTTCTTAATTGATGGTGAAAATATAAAGGAGAGCAAAAGCTTTTAATCATAAGTGATGCTCATTCCAAGCAGTAACAAGTGCAGAATGGAATACTTTTGCAGCGATGAGCTCTTTTAATGCTAGTATTGCTTGATATCTTACTTTAGATTAATCAGCAGGTGCGAGTTGGAGATGACGTCGCATACTTTTCCAGGAGAAAGCGCGATCGGTCAGCTTAGAGGCCATGATGCAAAAAACATCCATCTTGAATCAAGACAGTAGGGAGCTTTTCCAATTTGCACTAATAGTATCGTACCACAATTATGGTTAATTGCTACTCTTAAGGTAAGATAAGAGGAAAGTAACATCACATGATAAGGTGGAAAGAGATGGCGGGCGTTCTTTTCGTTTGCCGATTTTGACGAGGATAGGTTGTAGGTAGAATAGGTGAAGGTTGTACAGATTAGAGCGTTGTAGGTTTTCTTGTGAGGTCGTGGTACTCAATGGGTATGCACTTGGCCTTTAACAATAGTTACAGGGAGACTATATGCAGATGGTGTCAGTCTAGTGGCTACAGTGCCACTAGAGAATAGTAGAACGGTTAATTCTGAATTGTACTCCACAATTTGTTTGCGAGAAGTTTTTGAAGAAATAAGAAAAACAACCAGCGACGTAGGA
>LYUA01003133.1:42155-59669 GCA_002093875.1 Calopteryx splendens
TTATGTATGTTAATCTTGATATCACTCAATCGATGTATGTAACTATTGATATACTCTTGACCTGCCTTATATCCTGTGCAATATTGTTACATGATCCTTAGGCAAATAAATTATTCTATTCTATGCCACTATTTCTCTATAATATATTAATCAACATGGTGGCAAGCATTGCAATAATCATGTGCTACATATGTACTTAAAATTTCATTCAATAGGAGTTATAATTGGACATTTAATTACCACTGAAAAAAGTTCAGTTGAACCGTAAATAATACTTTCACTTTTAAAATGAAGAAACAACTAAGGTACTCAAAATTCCTGATTCTATTTTTTATTCTTATAATTCAAATTAATTATGTTCACAATTTCATAAACAATAGTTTGCATAATCAATCAGCCAATCTGCTATAGCAAATCAATCAATTTGCAGTTCACAGTGGAAGAGTAAACTTTTAAAGTTGATTTTTCCATTGTGATTCCTTTATTCCATGATACGTAGCCTACACTTGACAGCTAATTTCACAGTGATCACAAGTAAAAATACACTCTTAAGTGATTGTCATTACGTGTTCTCTCTTTAGCTATGTAAAGTTTTTGCATACAATGTTATCATTGTAGGGATCAGTATTTTCAACTATACATTCTTTACTTATTTATTAATGTGTTCAGAGTCAACAAAACTGCATAGGTCAATAACCCCAGTATGCATAAGTACTTATTAATTTTATGACTATTGACTATTTCCATGCAGAGATATCACCATTTTAATGGTGAACCATGGATGAAAGGAATACTTCTCAACTTCATTTAAAAAACAATTGAAGCCACATGCTGAGGAATTATTTTTCTGATTTACATATTAAGAACTCATTTTACTTCCAAGCCTTACTTATAGATAATCCCTATATAAAAACGTACCAATCAGAAAAAAAGTTCCCATAGCCAGTTTTCTTGTCACTGATGAAGAGATAGAAGTAGGGGAAAAACTATGGGCAATACAGACCTCATCCCATTCATAGATGAAGCCTTTAATTTATTACAAAAAAAGCTCAAATTTGCATATTTCATACTGACATCATGGCTAAAATATGTGTGTTGGTGGATGCCTACCTACCTGTTACCAATATGAAACAACTAAAGCCGGATTTAGGATCACAAAAATAAATACAATCCCTCTATTTGGACAGACTTACTGGATGAAATCCAAGGCACTGGAAACAAATAGACCTCTTGTATTTGCTGTAGCAGCCATTGCAGAGTAATTTGTTGAGCCTTCATTCCATCCTCCCACTGCTAATGTCACTTTCAAATGGGGATATCGCCGTCTCAGGCCTGTCATTCTGCGGTATGTTCCTGGAAAAAAATCCAGCAATAATAACCATTATTTTTCCGTTTATAATATATTTTCATAGCTCATAATAGTTCGTGAAAAAGCAATAAATACACCATTACATCTCCTATGATTCATTCATAATTTTGTAAATGTGACAATGAGAAATGTGTAAAAGGTTTTCTCTCATGAAGAATAATAATATTCAAAATAGAAAAAGATTTTATTAACTGAATAAAGTAGTATTAAATGCCAGATAAAGGCCTAGGGTCTATGTTAACTCATTATTTAAGCATACTTTTCACTGTCTGCAACTTCTTGGTAAAAACTCCGCTTCTATTTCAGCATTAAAAAAATATGGATGTATTGATACCAAAGTTGATGAATTATTCAGTGAAAATAATAGGAATCAGAATATAATAAAAACAGTAATATAAAAATTAATCACCATTAATTATAAATTAATTTCTTTTAAATACATATCATGATAGTTCCTGTATTTATGAAGAAATTTAAGTGGGTCATGGTTTGCAGTAAGGTAATGAAGTTCTCAAGACATAGGAAACCAAAGATAAACATTAAGGCAGGTAGAACAATTTAGCTATTTATGCAGCATTCTGGATGAAGGTGGGAAATGTGGTAAGGATATTAGAAGAGTCGCATTAGGTAAGGAAGCTTTTAGGAGGAGGAGAGAATTGATGACAAGAACCAGGCAAGAATGAAAAGAAGAGACTGGAGAAGATGCTGATATGAAGTTTAGTTTTGTATGGCTCAGAAACTTGGTTATTGAGGAAAGATGAAATGCGTAGGTTGGAGGCTTTTTGAGATGTGAGTGTGGAGAAGGATGGAAAACGATGCATGGACGGAAAGGAAAATGAACAAAGAAGTGTTGGGAATGGTAGGAGAAGAGAGAAGGCTATTGGGAGAAACCCATAGAAGGCAGGAGAAGTGGATGCAGGGTGTGCTGAGTGATGATGGATTGTTGAAGAAGGTGATAGAGGGGAGAATGTTACGTAAGGAGGGTAGAGGGAGGAAAATATTAGGCATGAAGGGTGGCAGGTATGCTGAAATGAAGAAAGGGTTATTATAGGGGTGTGTCCATCAGGAACCTACCTTAACCAGAAGATAACCATTAATAATAAAAAATTGTTTGCAGTTTTGTGAATAACTAATCTCCCTAATTATAAATAGGTAGGTACTATGGAGAAAAACTAAATAGTCATTACCCACTATCTACTCTCACATGTTTGCTGCATGTGTATTAATTATCCAAAGAATATGGCTGCACATCATAATTATATGTATGTAATTAGAACTGAAGGTGAAAACTTTCTGAAGGATAAAAATTATAGCATCACTGGTTCCAGTCAAATATTGTTGGTTTGATTGGTGGGAATAGCACTCACCCATCAGAAAGACCTTTGACAAATCCATATGTCAAGGTGACTTGTATTGTCCCTACAATCTCTGTTATTCCCCAGATTATTTCTGGACACTGAAATTCACGATAGAAATAGGTTATATGAGGGATTGGCTCTTATTTTATAGTATTATCTTGCATTGAGATTTCATGCTTAGAGTGGTGTTTAACGATACATTCTGGTACTTCTAATGTTCAGAGTTTTTTGCAGGGTTTCTAGGTTGAATTCTAGGGAAGGCTACTTTAATCATTCCCTTCCTCCACCCCCAAACATTACTACTTTTCCAGGAATGACACTTTCTTTAAGAATATATACTTGGTAGGTTTAAATGGCAAGGCCAGCAAAATAAATTTTAGTGTAAATGAAATTTTAAAATTCATTTAAAAAATCGACCAGTGTCAGAGTACCCTTTACTGCAATTCCAATCCCCATGAAATGTTGAAAAATGAGAATATAATAAAATATTTTCTGCCAGGTTATTAGTCAGATCCATTTTCTCTAGAGCCCGACCACAGAGCGATCAAATATTTCACCCTAAAAGTAAGTTCTCATCGGTCATAAATGAAAATGTTGCATATCACGATGCTCGTACAGAAGAAACTGGCTGATTGCCGTAACAGTGTGTCACGGAGGTTGCAGGAGCTACAATTCTACCACAAAAAACTGAATCATGCATTAAAAAATCATCGGGAAACTGTTCTAGGCGCTTCAAGGGACCTTCCTCATCGCTACTCTCTATCTCCGGTTGATAGCGCACATCCCATATAAGAATGCTGTGACGGACATTTTCCGGGAATGAAGCAGGCAGCCTTCATTTAGTAACCGGTTCTACGCGCGGGCGATGCGTCAGGGAGACTCCATATTAAATGGGATGAAAATCAGGCTTTTCCTTCAGGAATTTCCTCCGCGAAACATTTTCCTCGTTAGTGCGAAAATTTAGCGCTGCCAAAGAACAAAGGATCAAATACAGTTGCCGAGATAGGTTATTATGTGAATATACAAACACCGTAAAATATTCGTCATTAAGGCCACAGCACTTAGTGATGGTACAGAATAAGAAGATCGTTAAATAGTCAAAAATGATATTACCCTACAGAGGCTGAATGCGGTCTGCATATATTCAGCGGAAGATTCTTGAATATATGCAAGTATATAAATCACTGTATCTCAAGGAAGTGTATCACCCTCGGCCTACCTATCTTCATTCAAGTCAACATTAATAAATTTGACAAATACTACGCCATCTCCATTTTACCAAATCAGCATCCCTCACCTTCCATTGCGGACGTACTTGCACGCTTGTTCTACATTTGGATCACAAAGCCCAAAAATCTTTGATTAAGCCTCAGCCTATCACCAGCCGATATGAAAAAGAAAAACCTCTCTTCCCTCAGCGCAGGATCATCGGCATCTCTCTCTCTCTCTCTGAAAGCTTCATAGTAGGTACGTGTACCATTTTCTTTTACTTTACCTATCGCCATGGAAGTGGAATTCGGAAGAAACA
Source organism: Calopteryx splendens (assembly GCA_002093875.1). Classification (NCBI taxonomy): domain Eukaryota; kingdom Metazoa; phylum Arthropoda; class Insecta; order Odonata; family Calopterygidae; genus Calopteryx; species Calopteryx splendens. The sequence goes on from LYUA01003133.1 coordinate 46,411, forward strand.
TGCATGACTCGTCCCCAACATAGGATCGTCCCTCCAACTTTCATAAAAAATCTTTTGAAATAATAAATATTACTTGGCCAAAGTTTTAACGTTAAATCTTGCTTTTACAGTGTGCAAATTATTTATAAAATGAGGTAACTAGATATATTCGTCTCGCAACATTCCTCTGAAATATACGCCCATGCCTATCGCTAGCCTTTCCTTGTCTAGTCGATGGTAAAATTAACGTATATCAGATGAGGGTTTTCGCTAAAATTTATGAGATACATATTCGTCCGTGCTAAGGAATGTTGTGGCATGTTTTAATTACATCCCATCTCTCACATTTTCATAAAATATCCCAAATGTCGCGTCATTTTTCGTCTTTCAAAAACCATGCGATATTTTCGCCAATAAAATTTGCTGGATTTCGCCTTTGACCTGTTGGGCGACCTGTGTTGGCGGATGAAAAATACCTGGTTCTTAATCATAAGCTATCAATCCCAGTTATTGCCGCACACATTTTTTTGAAAGCCCCATATGTCTCTACCCCGACCTCCGGTTGATAGCAGATCTCGTACACATACACAAATGAGATTAACATGTATACGAAGTATCATTTTTCTCAGAAGAACATTCGTTTATAGCACATGGAGAATCAAAACTTAATGTCGATGAGTAATAATAATGCTATAATATTTTACTCTCCTCGCTCTTGCTCTCCTCCCCGAACCCTTCCTTCTTCCCCTGCCCCCCTCCCCCTGTGAGCTTGTAAGGGGCGAGAGGGGGTGGAAAGTGTGCGCCCCTGATCCTAGGAATAGTTTTTTTAACATTGCCGTTCTGTACCAGTCTCTAACCGACTCATCTCATAATTGTGTGTTCTAGTAATTAGACCAATTCTTAATTTGCCGCTCAACTTTCCTCTGTATATATCCGTCGCCGGGGACCACGGGGTGGAATGGTGGGAAAAGCGGTCTGTCCCAACTTTCCCAAAAGTAATGCCCCCGAAGCAGATCACCTCGGGACAGCTTTTCCAAGAATCAAAAACGTAAACATAAACCACCGGAGGGGTTTCACCCCAACTTCTGCTCGAGAAGAGGAAACGAGAATCACTGTTTCCCAGAAATACTAATTTCACATACGTATCCACATCCAAACATGCTTATTTCTAGAAAGCTACATGGTATTTCTTTGTGAAGAGTATATGCCATTGGTAATTATATTTTTGTCCGACAATCAGTGCTGAATTAAAAGGCTACAGTGACATTTTCGCAGTTACCTCTCTTCCAGTCATCAAACCTGAGCTCCTCGGAGGTTAATTGAGAGGTGAGGGTGAAGCCCATCTGCGTACTGAGCCCTACGACGTAAGAAAATCACACGGACTATGGGAGTGGGCAGTTCCTCTCCCCAGGCCAACTGCAGCTTTCAAGAAATATTCATACAGAGAAAATCTCACACAATTTGGATTTGGCTTGGGCAGCCCAGAGGCATCGCTCGGATTTTAACCCGGGACTCTTCTACCAGCAACCAAACGCTCTACCTACTAGGCTACCAAAACCACTTAACCTCATCCATTAGAGTTCAAACATTCCTCTTGATCCCTCGGCTTAAAATATATGCGTGAATTCATTCGGAAGACAACTTGTGACAATAAACAGTCCATTATTCTCTTCTATCTAAGGCCTCTTCAAATTGACCGTAGGCTTACGCAAGGGTTGAGGGGAGGATGGGTCACGGGTGGGCTAGTATACCCGGTAGGGTCAGGTGTCCTCGACGCCTTATGTTTACTGCCTCAAAATTAGAATTTCAAACAAGCGCGATAACTTCTATAACGACTCTAATCGAATGGCTTCAGTAATTCTTCCATTATCAAAAGTGCGCAAACCCATATTCCTTAGAAAATAATACGTTGAAAGTTTTTCAAACTTTTGTTTTCCTAGTTTCCTTATATTCCTAGTTCCATGAATATTAAAATGACTAGTCTCAAAATAAAAATCTCTCTGCAAACCGATCGGGAGCAGCTGTGGACATTTCTGTTGTCCTTGAGCCCTTTTTGGTTGTTTCTGAAGCGGAGCAGCTTTCGAAAATTCAAACTAGGTACAGAAATACGTACTCTGTGACCTTAACAATAATTCCCAAAGAGTTATACACGATTTTTGCTATTTTAAATACAACTGCTTTGCAGGTGAACTAATTCGTCACCTGAAAGCTTCGACGGGACCAAAAAAAGCGTCAGAGAATATGAAATCCTTCCTAATTAATTATACAGCGAAGGTCACCGAAAGGCCACCCTCACAGAAAGAGAAAGCCCACGAGTCGGAGATATACAACTTTCCGCATTCTGAGTCTCTGTGTGTTACTTACGGCATTTCATTGGATGAGAACACCTCACGGTCGTCTCATCGTCATCCGTTTGCAGTTAGATTCAATTTTCCTGATTTACTCAGCGGGGGCTTTTCAGGTGAAGTGCAGTTATGCCTATAATTTTTGTGAATGTTTTTCAGTTGCTGTGCACATACCGTTCACCTGAAAGTGTAAAGATTCCCGACAATATATTTCAATTTACTTTAGTCACAAGTAAAGCCACATATCCTTTCTCTTATGCAACTCTTATGACTCTGACGTGCAGGCTAGCTAGTGGTTATTCACGCGGGTAACCGCTAGTTGAGATTAGCGGTCAGAGGCCTCTCCAGTTGCGCGCGCGCGTTGGTGAAACTGAGAGACTTTTCAGCTCCTAACTGAAGTCACTGCTGGCGACAGCTCTTCGCAGCCACGTGCTTTCCGGCTTCACTAGCCCAGTAAGGGATTGTGTATTCAGGTTGAATGAATTCTCGCTGTCTAGGCCATCTGAAAGGCACGATTGGCGACTACGTTTTGCCGCTGATGACTGGGTTACGCCGAAAGGAAAATGTGCGGCGACAAGGGCTACTGGCTGTTTTCATCAGGGAATGTGAAAAAAAAACAGGATGCATTCTTTTCCTATGCGGAAGCTACGTTGCCCGTGACTTTACGTGACGGCACGGCTAACTGCCGGTTGGCGCCTGAGGGCTGGTGGGTGGTAGGTAGTGATGTGGGCGGAGAGAAGGGTGGGATTGGAAGGTTCCTCGTCCGAGGTCTCTCAGGTGGTGCGCAAGCGCTATCCCCGCGTAAAATCCCAAGAAAAACAATAATATTTCATAAACTTGGAAATGCATTGGCCGATTCTCATGCGGTGGTGTTTATTCTCTGAACGACTGAACACCATCAAGGGAAGAAAGTTATAGCAATGGCGTAGCGAGAAAATGATTAAGGGGGGGGGGGGGCTAAAGCTGACTATTCTTTGCCAGCTGCTCTGTACCTGTAGACGCTATTTCTCTCCTGCCCAAAACCTCACCTCGAAAATAGTGTATGCTCACCCATTTTGTGTGTTTTCCATCTACTCGTCTTCATAGGCCTCATTTGAGACGAGATGATTTGCAGTTTGCTTGGCACATTAAAACTTTACTTAAAACTTCAGGAATGGGAAACATGCAGAATAAAAAGATAATATGTGCACAAAAAGATGTACTTTTTATTTTTGTTGGTATTCTTCTAGTCACCAACGAAAATTACACCAAGGATGAAATTACAATTGTATTCAACTGAGTCAACTATACTTTTGGGAGTAAATTTCGGGTGGAGCTGTAACCTAATTACCCCTTCCCCTACTCCTCGGTTACGCCACTCAGTCCTAATAATTACGACCAGAATTTCAGTGACGGGTAAAATAAGGTAAGATATCCTTGAAGTAAGTGTAGATAAAGTAATAATACATCATCAACTACAAAATGTTGTGCATTCGCCCACGCACGACAAGAGGTTGCGCTATTAAAAAAAATCTCCAATGTTCTCGTGACTAGCGATTCTCTCATTCCACGAACGAATTTAGTTCAATGTGCGTGTGACCTCGTACGCTTTAGGATGCCAGGAATGTAGGGATTTGTCAAAATTTTCTTGAGGTGCCCATGTTTCATGTCACGTCTCGCGACATCATGAGTTTAATTTTATCCTAATTAATGTAATTTTCATAGACTTAAGCTTTGAGTTTTTATATATGTTTACGAAAGAGGGTTTACTCCATTGTACCTTAAAATGCACATATTCTAGTTTGAAAAATAAATTTCTAGGCTACTAATACTGCCTCTGAACGTACAAAAAGCACTTTTATTATTTTGAAAACTAATTTAATTGAGATAATATATATTTATAGAAATATATATTCTTTTGTTCACTTCGTGGTATGCAGATTCCAGAATAAATTACGCATTCAAAATGCACAGCAAAGGGAGGATTCTGCAGTGCAAACCAACAGCATCACCAAAATTTCGCTGCGTCACAATGAACAGCCGAACGGAAAACGTGTTTTAAGTTTGACTACAGGCGGCGGAGGCCAACAACTCATGGAGGGGTAGTAAAAGGATACCTTCCCCAGGCCGGCATAAAAAACTCCACACCCATGTGAAGTCACTATCTACGTTTTTATATTCTTTATCTAAAATAGCAATGAATATAATAACAGATTTTTCATTGAAAATAATCTTAGCAGCAAAATTTGGATCATTTTTGAAATAATTTCGAATTTGCCCCTTAGCAATGCTCTTGTACAGTCCATAGCGATTAAGAAGATTTTACATTAACAGTTCCCAAAAACTTTTCTTCACCGCGGCGTGTCCTCGAGTTTGGGCGATGATGCTTGAATCTGCTATGACTTCAATATCCAGTGATTTTAAGTCTTAACAGTGAGTAAATATTTGCCACCAACTCCAAATGTTTATCAGCAAATCACCGCACACTACTAACATTCGAGTCATGGAAGTGGACGGTAAAAAACAGGTATGTAAGAAACAGGTTCCAAAAGAAAGAGACAATATTATTGGATTCAAATTTATATCGATGGAATTTTTTGACGCATTGCAAATGTACCCCTTTTATACTAAATCTGCAGATTAACTCAATGGAGCTCGGTTAACGAGAATTATTACGTGACTAAAGTAAAATAAGTGCAATTATACCTCTTCCACGCATGGTGAGATAATATGCCTAATCTCTATACCCTGGAATGTCTCCAATACCAATTTCGGTAATGGAATCAGCGAGTCATATGCTTATTTGTAGGACTAACTAAAAGACGATGACAACCAACCATCGCAACGATTTTAGGGGCGCATATTTCTTTAACTAAAATATGAATTATTAACTACAATCCTGGAAAGGGGTGCGAAATGTTTGCCCTACACCGTTCACATTTTAACCCTAAATCGGCACTTCAAATGCTCATGATAGCAACTGAGTACAAGTACTCTAGACGTACTAGGATTGCTAGTAAAAGCACAAAATAAAAATCCAAATTTCTAAACTTCAAAGTAAGACTTTTTTTCCCCTTTCCTGGTCTTGAAGGGATTTTGTTTTCTAACCTCAAAACCCCCAGCAACACGCCTCAATACCCTCAGGCCATGCAGTTGCCTGCTGTTGCGCCGGCATAACGACTGTTTATAGCCGTGTTCCCTGGAAACGAATCGAGACGACCCAAAGCAGCCACCACCACACGAGAAGAGGGAGCCCAACATCCGCTCCTTTTAGAATTCAAAAAACCCCTTTCCTCCCCTCCCACGACCTAGGGCGCGTCGCGTCGTCCGGTGAAACGAGCGGCGTGCTTCAAACCTGTGACCAAATTAACGAACGTTTCGCCTTCCGTATTTAAGGTGGAGAAATGCAAAAATTTCCCGGAAAGCAGTGCGGAAAATCCAGAGTTCCTTCGCCCAGAGGATTGGGTCACATCATAAATCTTTTTTCCGTAAATTGTGGCATAACAAGCTCGCTTCGATGGCCCCAGTTATTGTTTTCGAGCGATATTTTCGGTGTTAAAAAAAATATGTAATTTATGGAATTTTTGAATTATGAAGATTAGGGAAAATAGCATGTTATATTAAAAAAAACAGTAGTTAATAATTAATTAAATATGACCGAAATCGGAGATTCGCAAAGGTTTTTAGCCTTGCAAGCCCTTGCTAGACTAGGGAAATGGGTCGATTCGGTGTTTCTTTTGAAAGTAATGACTAGAATAAGTATCAAGGGTTTGTATTTAGGGCAAGAAAACTAGGAACCAGTACCTCGGTACAATTACCAAGATCAGGAAACTTAGGGTATCGTTGCCGACTCCAGATAACTCACAAATAGTTTCTCATTTTCAAGAACTGAAACTAGTCTTTCGGACCCTATACTTGCTGAATTTTAACTCTTAGACACCTATTTTATGAAACACCACCTTTTTTACGTACCCACCCATTATTCTAATATTTCTTGCGAACAAATTATGAATTCTTCTTAAAGTGCATACATGTATTCAAAGCATGCATGCATTCTAATCTCATAAACCCAGTCTACGATTCCTATTTGTTCTCTTCCATCCCCTTGACTGCCTATGACGCTAAAGTTACATCTTTCAGCCAAGTCTCGCATATCTCATCGTTCTTTCTGACTTCCTGATACGAAACATCGCTTTTTCCTCTTGGAAATGACTCAATAGGATAAATCATTTTCCCGCAAAAGCAACTCATTTTCTGCAAGAGACTCACGCCCTGAAACATTCCTATCAACCTACCATCGCACATAAAGCGGTAAGAAGACGAAGATTTGCAATAAATAAGATGAAAATCCAATAGCATGGAAAAGTTCCCCATTTTGTACGACGGAGATGATCGAGAAACCATATAGCATTTACAACATGTTTGTAACTTTTTCACTTATTTCCTTACTAATTATTTAGACACACCTTTCTTATATCAGTTCACATCTCCTAGTAAATACTGACTCATCCTGAACATTTCCACGATAAACGTCATAGTAAGGCTTTAAGCATTCTTCGTTTTGGCCTTCTACAAAAATCAAGTTTTATTTCTCGAAAAATTCTAACTTCCTAGCTTTAGAGCATAAATCTTTCACTTTCATTGAGTAACTCAGGTGTCTCCAATTATTTTACAGTTGTTAATTCCATTTAATGAATTCATATTCTGCCCTGGGTCGGAGATGGAACAAGACTCGCTACCGTCAGCTATGGATCGTTCTTGGACTCCAACCAAACTACCGCTAATGGCGTTACTGCTTTTTTTGCTGTATTTGTGGAAATTTCTCGTTCATCTATTATAAATTAAACCAAAATGTTTCAAATTTCTAATTCTACTCCTATTTTGAGGCCACATAATTTACTTACTTAATGAAAATATCGTTAATTCTGTTGACTGTTTTTTTGTTTTTGGTTACGGAATGGGACATCAACATCAATTATATAGCCAGAGGGAATAATGGTTAACTAAATGTGTTTAGACAAAGGAATATATATATATGGTGTGCATAAATTTTCACGTGTGATTAAACGTGTCTACATAATACACTCGGAGAAATGCGGATGTAGAGAAATAAAATAAATGATAAAGCTAATCAGAGAGGGATTCGAGGTCCAAATGAGGTCACTTCGTCCGGTGAAGGTTAAAGGTGAAGGTGAAGAGTGTGGGCGGGAGTTTTTGGGAAGGTTCGGGCAACAGAAAGTAGGAGGCGGAAAAGGGGTTCAGGAAGAGCTGGTCCAACAACGAGAGGCTGCGCCAGGGGAACGGATGGGAAGGGGATGGAGGAGGGATGAGTGGGGACTTGAGGAAGTATCGGAAACATCGAGAAATTGAGTGAGTGGAGGGATGCGATTAGGAGTGAGAAAATTATGCTTGATGTGAAATCACTGGGGGATGAGAAAGTGATGCACGAAGTTAAAAATATTGGGGGATGCAAGTGGGGCCGAGGGTGAGTTTCTTGACGGTAAATATTTAGCCCTGGCGTAGAGAGGAAAAAACTCCAAAAATAACATTACTGATATTTCTGTATTCTTAATATTAGGAACCGAATAGTAGGATGGATACGGAAAAAACAGCACTCGATTGGGAAGTTGTGGGCGAGGACATGATCTGGATCTAGGAAGTTCCATGGTTGTTTATGAGGATGTAAAGGGAGATTCATATTTCTCCATTGTGGAAGGGATATATAATGAGATATATAATGTATGTATGCCCTGGGACAGGTCCCCTAAGGGCAAAAAAAAATTACAGATTTATAATACATGCATGAATGTACGGAGGAATATTGATTGCACTACCGGAGGTAACCATACCGCGCCCTACGAGCTGCAATTTCAGTTTGATCAAATTGCAACGCGGTCGATAACGAGACCATTTGAAGGCAGACGGATGATGTAGTAGTGTGGGCGGTTAGCCATGTTTGAGGGGTGAAACTTGCAGATTTTGAAAGTGAAGATCGAGGTATGTTTTGGAATCGTAGATGAAACGGGTAAGGATAGTGAGTGAATAAAAGCTATAGGTTACAGTGAATTGGAATGTTGTCTTGGAACTGTGCCATAATGGTTAGAAACATGCTCGCAGTTTTCTAATTAACATGTTTTTTAAAGGGTATGGATAGATGGATATGGAAGGCGATGGATTACATAATTTTCAAATAAATATTATTACTAATATTTTCTTGGAAGTGATACAATACATCGAATGGCAATACACTCGAAACTAGTTGTAATAATAAAAAGTTTTTTAGTGAAACACCACAAGTTTCTAGCCAACATGACTGTGAGCTCTTAGTATGAGGAGAATGACAACTGTTTAAATGGAGAACCGCCGGTGTTTAGTTGGTTTTTAAATGCGGTGAGGAAACTGCTATTGGAAAGAATGTTTACCTTAGTCAATTGCAAGAAAGTGAAGTTGGAGTTGGACGTCGTGGGGAATGAAACGGAGATAAAGTAATTGAAGTACGAGATGAGTATTTAAAGGGAATTAGTGCCCCATTAAAAAAATGTGTCGTTCAGATGAGACGGACCCAAAACATATTTGGCCGTCTTACTTAAAAGAACAACTTCCTCCCTCAACACAGCCCATAGAGAGCGTGATATAAGGAACCATTCCCGTGCTCATCGAAAAGCATGATTTGTAAGATGAATATATGTCTAAGGGAGAAAATATTTTTTTAATAAAAAGTGACTTTTGGATCATTGGAAGGGAATATTAATTTTGGGAGATGAATGGAGACTTCTGAGTTTGGCCAATTCGCTTACGTTAAATAAATGAATTTCTTATTTCATATATGAATGTCTTTAGCATGGCGATTCGCTTGGGAATCGAATTCGGTGGGATAAGAGAGAGACGCTCCCTACATTCCGGTGATCGTCCCCCATCAACTTTCATTAAAACGTCTAAAATAATGCATGCTGAAAATGTTATTTGGCTGACGTTTGTTAATTACATTTTGCTTTTACATTGTGTACTTTATTTATAAACAGTTAATATAAGGCCTATGTTGTCGATACAGATGCCAAACTAACTAAAAAAGGAAGCACAGAGATTTTAAAATGGATGGAATATGAGGTACATTCGTCCCCTCCACCCTCACCCAACTGTTTTACTGAAATCTACGCCTGTGGTGACGTGATTCCATTTCCGCAAATAACAAACCCATCATCATGGCCAGTCCTCTTCCGGTCCGTGCTTATTTGAGCCTGAGAAGAAGGCTACGAAATTGTCGCCAATTCCATGTACTCACCCTTTCCGTAGTTCTCCTCGAGGTCACGAAAAGGGTCGAGTGATCGAAGTCCATTTGTCGTGGCGTTGAGGCCGGCGAAGGCGTAGACGAGATGCGAGCAGCCGTCTAGGGCCGGCTCCAACTCTTCGATGGAGAAGGAACCCCTCCCGGGCCGGTACACCGCCCATGAGGCAACGTAGCACACCACCACCTTTCCATGCTTGGTCACCCTAGCAACATTGCCTGCACTGTGGCCAACGGCTCCTGCTGAATGATAGGTAAGAGGATACTTTGGAATGAATGCCCGAGAACATAATTAAAATACGATTATGAAAACCAACTTTTCTTTTGACTTTAATCCATTATACTGACCCAGTCGAAGATAGTAACAAGATATGAAATACTCACAGAGACATAGAGTAAGCATGCACTATAACATACAATTTTCACTATAATTTCATATTTGTGCGATATAACGTACTACATTTTCTCGAAAAACTTGTTCGGAATGTCATCACCTTTATCCCTCTTGGAGATAAATAAAAACAAGATGAAAAATTGAGATTTTAAATTATGAAACTACTTCGTCTTATGGCAAGAAGATATGACGGACCTAGTCATGACTTCACGCACTTAAAAATAAATAAGAAGGCGGGCGATATACGTTATCGTTTGATATCCTGGTATGTGAAGTGTCCCATACAATATCGATCGTGCATTAAGTCACTGGCTCCGCAACGTTTTGCGCATACGATCCACTCTTGTGAACAGGAGGACCTCACCTTCCTCACTCAAGATTGGTAAATTGTTAGGAATTTTTATAATAATTTTAATAGATTTACGCATTTTTATATACCTAATATTTGACTTCAGAATATTCGAAAGCATTTTATATTGTCTCTTTACAATTATGTGCCTACTTCTCAGTAAGCATCTCTGTTCAGGTCTGCTTATTTTGCTTGCAAAAAGCTGCTCGAAGATAGGCCACGATCCCTACGGAAAGCTTATGGTCTATTTTTTTCGATGTTTTTTGTTGCGATAAATTTCATTTTCTCGGTTTCACAAAGAAGTTACTGCATCAAGCAACGATAAAGTTCCACAAGCCGTAAGCTCTCACTTATATTTCTCCTCGAATCATTCTTAACTTTCAGAAGGCTCACATAAGCAACTTTGTTCCTACATATTTTTTAGTAAAATTCCATAAAATTATTTTATTTACGTGACACGTCCCGATCGCCGATAGGGCAGCGTTTTATAAATTTATATTGACTCCTTCGTGGAATTCATACCCAGCTTCTCTTACAAACACAACCTCTCGCTTGACGATGAGTTATCCCTGACACCACGCCGTTTCCTCCAATGCCATTACGTGCCTCGCGCCGGATCTAACGCGAGTTTTAGATTATTAAAAATAATGAAAAACCTTTCTTGATTAGACAGACATTCTTTCTCAAATGTCTCACACCTAATTTAATTGCGAAATCTCATTGTTAGATAATAGTTTTAATTTCACAATGCACACGCATTATTCGTAGTTTTATCGAAGTTAAGAGCAAAACATTCGCCAACGATCATTGGACAAGTTTACCTAGATCTTATAAATATTAGCAGAATTTTAGGTTCACTTTCGAGGCGGACGAGAATTGAAACTGTTTTGTGATTTGATGGATAATCCTGTATTTTATCTTCAGCCCAGTATCCCAACGCTCTTTCGTCTAAAAATCTTGTCATGGCATCGAATAATGAGTTCATAATAATGTAGTTTTACTGATTTCACTCCACTTTGTTGTTCCCGATATAATTCTAAAATCAAACCGACCTGATAAGGATCCCTTATACTACTTTCAGGATATTCTAAATGGGACCTAAAATTATGAAAGATAACATCGCCCTTCTACATTCTTATCACATTTTCCCAGCACCTTTTTTAATGAATCTGTACACACCGAAGATTTCCTATTAATAAACGTGGATAAACGCAGTTCTCAGGCTTAGGCGACATATGAACAATTCGTGTCCGATATCAGTAATGCGAGCAGTAGCGCATACACTTTATTCTCGTTTTTTTTCGTACATGAATAGGATACGTCTCCTCGATACCGAATATTCAAATCAACCCTTACTAGTATCAGAGTAGGAATGCCCCTCCCAATCACTTAGCACTTGCCGGACATTTTTACTCCCCGCAGTATTTGTATTAATGTGACCACATCCACCTCAATTCACAGTTTCATGGAACAAACTGTGATGCTGTAGAAGTGCGAAAAACGTCATGCGTTCCGCTGGGTTGGAATCATGGTGTGAGGCAGTCTACGGTGACGGCCATCCCCCCACGAAGGACTCGAAGGAACTTAAAAAAAAAGTTCATGCGTCATCTTCCGACTGTGACTATGCGTCGAGAGGGAGGCATTCAAAACCGATGACTCACGCTCAGACGAGGGAAGGGCAGTGCCACAATTCTACTCTAAATACTATATGTAGCCATCAGTTAAAACCAGCTAAACTGCAGAAAATATTTTCTGCACCCCTTCAATAAGAATTTGAACTCGCACGAGCAGCCACTAGAAGCAGAGATGCTTCGACTGATGAGGTAAATTCTCACCAAAATCTCCCTCGTCCTCGCCAAGCTATGTTCCGGGCAGCGTGCAAATTTGCAGTTGCCCGGCTCCACTAAAACGAAATGGTCAGGCGCCAAGGTGCCAAATATGGGGGGATCGCGTGGTGCCATCACAAGTAGGCGGCTCCAGGGGTGTCGAAGTTTAGTCAAAAAATTTTCAGGTAAGGGGGAAACAGAGAGGAATACGAGCCTCGTAGAGCCATGAACGTAATTACAGTCAGCGTGCACCATGAAGGTGAAGATTGTTTCTGGGGCACGAAAATGTCTTGTGCCGCCCTCGGACACTCCGACCAAGAGTTCTTCAGTCCACGGCGCCAAAATACCTCCTTTCCGACCCTGAAATCAACCGTCACGGGGGGAAGCCATCAGCCGTAGAAGTGTAGTGCAGCCAAAAATGTAAGGGGTGATGCGTGAGAGCCTTTGTGGAGCGTGCATTAATAATGGCTCTTTTTTTGGGGGGAAGATGTTGTTTTCTCCCTTTCCTCATTTGTTGTTTTCTAAATGGGTGGAAATTGGAATAAGTACAAAGACCGAGTTTCGATCACATTTTTAGCAGATAGCAGACGACAATGACCAAATTTGGGGAAAGTAGAGATGCTAAAGGGAAGAGAAATTAAAGCAGGAGTGTTTCTTGTTATAATATATTCTTCATGAAGACATCGAGAAGATAATAAAGTGCCGAGGAAATGATAAAAGGTTGCGGACGGCTACACATAGTCGTGAACTATGAGTCGTAAAAATCCAAGGTTTGTTGATGACATATGTACACTTGAAGAGAAGAAAGAAGATCTGATGAGAATACTAAACTGTGTGAGAAAAAAATGGAAAAGTATAACCTTAAAATAAAGATTTATAAAACGAGGATAAGGGTCCATACCGCGAGAAAGGAAGAGATAGATTTTTCAATTTAAATTAGCGAAAAACAAATATGATCTTTTTGACAAGGCATATAGTTGCAGTAAGAACAGTGGAGATGGAAGGAGTGAGAGGAAAATAGCTTGAATACTCCCAGTAACGAAGGCACATTCTGAGGCTCAATACAATCAAAATCACAGTAATCAACTCGAAGGTTGGTTTG
>LYUA01003133.1:73668-91930 GCA_002093875.1 Calopteryx splendens
CAATAACGATACTACACTAAAAGTTAAAATAATAAACAGCAAGAAATTCCTGATTTGAAAGTAAAATCCCAGTTTTTTCCCGGTCAAGTGAAATTCACGAATTTTTCCTGGTTTTCCCAGATTTCCCAGTTGGTAGACACCCTGATTCAATATTGATAACACTAATATGATTTATGAGAAAAGATTCTCATACAATTTTCTCTGGCTGCATTGCAGGAACGTTTAATGGTGTTTAGACTTTTCCACAACTTTCACTTCACTCGGAGGGCTCTATCCTATATTTACATATTTTGTCATTGCTGATAGTTCTGAATCCTAACTGGCCTTCATGGTCAAGGAGCAGTGTCCAATGGAAAAAGGCCAAGGCAGTTTTTATGGGGACACTGAGAAGAATCGTGAGGATTTGAAAAGGATCAGTAGTCAGGGACTTGGAAGTTGCTCTGTAATCATGTGGAGGATATGATCATGAAATACAGAGGAATAAACTTATTCTCAACAACTAGTTGGCCGTAACTCCAGAAGGCCTGTCTAATCCACCCACAAAAAGAAAGAAGACAAAAGTTAAATTACCACTGGAGTTGTGTTTGGGTATGATACAATACCACAATACTACCTACAGTTACTGATTTTTAAGCTTTCAATAATAACATTATTCCTCTCAACACAATATAAGTCGTGCAGAAACTAGTTCAGGCCTTACAAACACTGGAAAAATAGCAAAAAATAGTAAAAAATTAATTTTCTCTAGCAAAGCCATCTAACAAAACTCGATACAAAATGTGGATATTTCATTTTGACCAGCTTTGTAGCATTTATACTCTGACTTATTGAAAACATTTGCTCATTTGTGAAACTGTGAGTGGATGAGAAAAAATAAGATGAGGAACTACTCACTATATAAGATTTAAAATAATATTTAATTGAAATTACCTCAATAATGAAACCTATTCCCAGAATAACCTCCTTCACCAATTCATAACTAGGTTCTATGGATTCTTCTCCAAGCATATCTGCAAAGTGGTAGAGAAGTGGCCCCAGGTTGATCCATATACCACCTTGACACATTCATCATGAAGATAGAAAGATAAGCAAATAAAATTAATTAGTAACTTACATATATGAGTCATTTCCACATACCAATTTTATCCACAACAAAGAACAATTTAAGGGAAAAAAAGTAGGATTTGTTCACTGTCCAACCTCAGAACTCTTCAAGCAACTCACGGTCAAGATTATTGTTAACATTATTCTGCTGGTTAAGTTAGGTCTTTGATGGATAAAAGGATTGAGTGTTGCTACATACAGCCTGCCTTAAAATAAACCATTTATCAACACCACATACATTTTACCTCCATTCATTCATGCCTAATTGTTATCATCCTCAACCTCGCTTGCCTAATATTCTCCCTTTTATCACAGAATTCAACATTCCATGGCCATTTAATATGCCCTGCATCCACTTTTGTCTGCCTTCTTCCAAAGAAGAATTTCTCCCAACAACCTCTCTCCCCCTACCTTACCTTTCTTCCACTTTTGAAGAATTGCTAGTTTTAATTTGTTTTACATTCCGTCCATTTCATTTTTTCCATTATTCTCCATATCCACTTCTCAAAATCCTACGATCTACACTTATAATCTTTCCTCAATGACCAAGTTTCAGAAAAGTACAGAACTATAGAACATGTAAAAGTTTTCACTAAACTTTTCTCCAGAACTGAACATTCCGGTCATCAACTCTCTCATCATTTTACAAGCTTAGTTACCTAACACATTTGTCTAAACATTTCCTAGATAGGTGAATTTTTTTACCTGCTATAGTTTCTGCCCTTCAACTTTCACCATCACATGATTATCATAGCAGAATATAAAACTGTCAAAAAAACCTCAATGGATTATGATTGATGAGAATTTCCAGAGTTGTGCACATGAATTTGCTGTGTTTTCTTCACATGTTTATTTATCTTTCATGTGGCGATTTCATTAAATTTCCAGCAGATTCATCAGATGCTACAACCAGTGTTTTAAGTTTCCACAGGCTTCCCCAAAAGCAGCGAGTTTCAAGCATAGGCTCAGGCAAGAGATTTTTTGCTGTGATGCAGCCGCAGCCTTTATTTCTGTTCTTGTATGGGATCCATTCCCAGCATATTTTCATCAAATAAAGGGGAAAGAAAGTGTGTTTTCGAATGATTTAAACCCAACCTTTGTTAGAAAGAAAAAACATATATTTCCAGCCTCTCATGCCCTGACCCTCTGCAATATCCAATCAGCAAACAAAAAGTTAGGGATGTAAGATGTAATGTTATCATGTGGTAGAAGTATTGTTCATCGCACATACACACCTTAATTGTCCATAATATCCCAAATTGTGCACCTACCTGGTCTAATTGCTTACCTACTCACACACCTACTGGCAGTCATCCCCCCCCTCCCATAAAGCCTAATGGAAAAAATGTCCCATGTCCTTACTAAGTAGGCATTTAGGCTTCATAAAGTTAAACACAAGAAAGAAGCCTGAAAATCAACCCTTGGCAATAAACCTAGTGATCCGATGATACCCTACCTTACCTTTGTCACATATTTGACTGCTACTGCTGACTATCATATTGCTAGCCGATTCTTTGTTGCCATCTACAATGCATCTTAAGTATTTATTTCTCCCAACCCAAAGTTTTATTGGTATATTTATTATTGGGATTAGTGACAACTTGTTTTTGTTGGTATTTTTCAATAAACAAATGTAAATTGCACTTGGCATGAAATTTCCAATGGTATGCAGCCAACTATTCTTGCGGAAGTAAAATTTCAGGGAGAAGGCTACAGACACCTTCTGGCTACACCACTACAAGGTTATAAATACAGTTTTGTGCTACTTTTTCTTGTCACTTGAGAACCTTCAATGAACCTCAAAAAGCCTACCTACCTGTACCAATTAATGAAAAACGAAGAAAATTGAGATTTATGGTTGCTTTATGAGTCAATCAACTGAAATATTTGTTTCCACCACTGTACAGACAATTTTGATATCAGTGCCATTAGAATACACCTGCATGTTTTATAAGTAAAGATGATATTGAGTGATGGGCATAGCTGACTATTCTTTTGTACATGTGGCACAATCAAATTTATAACTTGTTCATTTTATCTTGAAAACGATTGTGAAAATATCATAATACACATATTCCTTTAAAAAAATCCACCACCATCACTTCAACCTCCAAAATATTTCCTAAATTCCTCTACTAATTTCATAAAATAAGGTAATTTAAATCACTTACAGTAAGTAATCTCTTGACAAAAATTACAACCTGTACATAAGGTTACCACAATACTTGGCCATAGGAATTTGGTCTCTAACATGGTAGATCAACTTCTAAGATGCTCATGAAGAAATGTGCTTTTTAAATTCACTTGAAAGTAAACAATCAATTTTCTCTGAATGGATGCTTTCTCATTCTCCATTATTTTCTTTGAAAGCAAACATTTATGTCATGCAACTTGTTGCAATGCTTCAATTTCATGTTCTTTGATGGATAAAACCACCCTATTATGCATGTTAAACATTAAATTTGAGTTGAGAACACTTATGAGTGCAAAAGACAATTTGAAGTCTCATGGTTTTGTTTTATTATCTATTAAATAGAGTAATATTTTTGTCTTTTTTGCATATATTTACATATTTTTGGCTTAATTTTCTGCATATTACAATGATATTAGGTATTAACTTCCAAGCATCACCTTCATCAACAAGAAGTTTGATTGGTCACCTAACCTATGTGACTTAAAAAGGACCATAGGTAATAAAATCTGTCCTGAGCTCATGCTGGTGGACACATGATTAACTAGAGGCATCAGTGTTTCAGCATCACTGCAGCAATTGACAGTCATTTATGAGAACTTTGAAGTAAGAACATCTATTATTCTTCCATGGTGAACACACTGATGTACTCTAAGGTAATCTTAGGCAAAACCCAGCAGAACCAAATTAGTAGACCTCTCCATGTATTGCAAATAAACACATGGAATAGAGTTACAAAAACGAATTCCCTGTATGATGTAATCCCACAATGCTTTTCCCACTTTCTTAGATGTCCAAATAAAATTGTTTATTTTGTGACCAAATAGTGCATTATTGCAACAAAGTGCATACATCTGTAGTTTAATATGCCTAACCTAAGTATGGCAATTTGCATCTGCAAATGTGGAATGATTGTAGATTTTTCATGTGATTTCTACTCATGCCATCTGAATAGATGAATTAGGCCTATTATGTTACCCTTTAATTTAGCAGAAAGAAGTTCCATGTAACAGTTAATGAACATAGAATTTGAATACACATGTTTCTAATTGCTTACCTGGTTTAATTATTTTATAAATGGTCTCAATGAAAGCCACAATATTATTGGCACAGTCAATGAAGAAACATGTTGCCACACAATCCCAGTAATCATTCTCAGTATAAATCTGTAAAGAGAGTTGCATTAATAGAAATTAGTCAATCACACCTCTATTCCACAGTTACTGCCACACATAAATTTAACATCTTTGCTAAAAGCTACTTGCCTGAACACAATACAGTGAAACATTCCTTTACAGCCACCTCTTTCAGCTGCCATATTTTTTCGAAACAGAAAGTACCTAATTACCATTTCATTAATCTAAAATTCTAAACCATTCAGTGGCCAATGACCACTCTAGTTTTTGACAGCCACTGTTTTTCTTTGAACAGTATAAAGGCTTTTCCACAAGCACCACAATCCTCATATCAGGATTTTGATAAAATCATCTAAGGGGTTAATTTATATTTTTTTTGGAATTTACTGAGGATAATGTTTCATAGAGATGCAAAAAAATCTAATCCAACTAAAGGTGGAGCAGTAGAGAGCCTGGGGCAACCTCCTATGCTGGATGAAAGAACCTTATGAATGCTGGTGGTGACCACTTCCAAGTGGTTCATGCAAAGTCCTTATCCATGAGCAAGCCTTTGTTGTATTCACTTTTTAGAGTCACACAATGATGTATTGTCATTAGCTACTTATGCTTGAAATGCCAACAACGATATATTGTTGCCTGTGAAAATGTTGGTCAAGACACTGATTTTATACTTCAGTATCCAAAGTATTGTCTATACGATTTAATACAAATTTATTTCTTATTAAATTTCACTACAATTTACTATAAAATATTAACAATAAGGATGGCCGTTAATGCAACTGCTATATATTGGATTGCATTTTGAGCATGACTCTATGTGCGTGAGCGGCTCTTATAAAATTTTATCTTAGAGGAGCATGATACCAATTGCCATGTCTCCATCACTTTTAAGAAGGTGTCTTCATATTTCTCTATCACTTTCTATCATTGTATGGGGTGTAATTTTTTGAGAGTGCACTCATAGGTTCAGAAGTTGTGAAATAAAAGTATTTCTGCAGCTCAAAGTTGCGGTCTTATACTGCTTACAAATGTCGATCAAATTTCAAAAACATTCTTAGGATGTAAAATCTTATTTCAAACAAATCATTGTGCTGGCTGGTCAATTAAAATCATATTCTTGAAGCCTTGAAATTTAAGGCAGAAGAAATATTAGATGGCCATGGCCTCCTAGAACTGGTGTCAAAATTGGTCAGACAGGGTTCCAATTACAAAACAAATAATTATAGCAGCTATGGCGATGATAAAAGAGTGGAATAAAATTTTTTAACACATTGTATTATGTCTTTCATTGTAATTAGTTCACACAATGCAATATGCACTGCCTATATAAAGCCAAAAATTTTGTAAGATGTTTCTAAGAGCACACAGGTCCAATCTAGGTATATTTTATTACAGATTCTTTGATTGTATAATGGTTTCAATTCGTTAAGACATGGTTTAGTCCTGATAGGATAACAAGCATTTTTATTACTTTTAAACTTGATAATCAACATAACCAGTTACTGAAAAATTGATGACATCACTTTCAATGGCTAAATAATAGGAATTGTAACATCTTATAAATAAATGATCTTTGTAAGTAGATGATATATTGGTAACCCTCATAGGAACATTCAGTAGAGAGGATAAACCAAGTGCGCTAAAAATAGTACTTTTTCCAATCCTCCGCTTTGTTACTAGAAACCAATATATTAACACTAACATTGCCTAGAAATATTACATTTGATGTGTGTTTAAAAATCTACTCTAATTCTAAAAAACATTGATTAACTCGAATATCCTCATCTCCATTATCACAAAGATTGAAGTCATTAATAACTTTTGACACGTATAAGTGTCCAATAAACTGATGACAAAAAGGATAGTTTCATGTGTGTTTATTGACGTTGCTATGCATGTTGGTTGGAGATATAATAAAAGTGACATGTTCTTAGAGTACACTGATTGTCTTGTCTGACTATATTATAATTGATACATGTGAAGTAATAGAGATCATAACGCATACTTTAACAAATATTATAATATTACAGGTATTGTATCAAAGAGTATTGAGATGGAACCAAAATTAATAAAAATTTCTTCTGATACTATCTATATTTTGCTGCACAATAGACACTACCTTTTGACAAAATAACAATTTCCTGTTATGCATTCATATTTGTATTGTAAGGGAAAATAATATGGAACTTTGCATATTTTTAAACACGAGCAGCATAACATGAATATTTTTGGACGTAAAAAAATTATAAATACAAAAATATAATATTTCCTACAGGGGATTATGAACTGCCCCTTAAATTAAAATTGATCACCAATGATCACTGCAGTTTCATTTATTTAAGATGATGCTTATTCTTCTCTGGGGCTTGCAAAAATAAGGGTATCATCTAATATTCATGCGCAAAATTATTTAGTCCACACCAAAAAGAATCTCCTATGCCATCATTTGTACTACATATACAGGAAAGAAGAAACTAAAATACCATATTAAAGCTTGTTCTATATTTAAAATGGCATCGTTTTTGGATAGAGACCTTTAAATTATAGATCAAGAAAATGAAGGAAGTATCTGCAGAAAGAGACTTTGCAGTGTCTTTTGCAAAGCTGTAATACATAATAGCTCATAAATAAATAACAATTAGGAGAAATCTTTTGAAATTTGTGACAGTGATGAGCTAAGGTATAATAAAGGAAACAAGTATGTTTTGCATATTAAGAATAGAACAAGTATCTATGCAGTACTTCCACTTCTTCTTTAGGAATTTTCATTTGAGGGTGACCACGAACTGGGTGGCCAGATCACAGACCAGGTGGTCACTCGTGCATCACTCAGGTTTTTGACAGCCAACAAAAATCATGCCATCAAAAACCTGAATGTTTACATATGAGGAATTGAAACGGTGATATTAATAATGATTAATCTAAAATGATTTGTGCATGTGCTTAGGTCCTAATTGGAAAGATTGAAGTTTATTTACTTGGAATAATCTTTGCCATTTTTATTTATGTAGACCAAATACCTAATTGAAGTCATCAAGTAAAAGAATTGTCATATAAACAGTTTAATTTTCAATTTAAGCTGATCTATCTCTGGTTATCTAATCTAAAAATGAATATTGAACACACCTTAATATGTTCAAATTTAGCAGAATTATTAGTTTTTCAGTCTACTTATACACACAACATTTTTTTATACATAATTTATTTTAGTATTTTATATTTTTTACTTACTATCACTGATTGTTATTCAATATTAATATTTTATCCTTGTAAAGTTCTGAAAAAAATGTGTTCATCTTAGAATCTGGTTCCTCTTAGGTAGTGTCATTGTTTTAAGTAAATTATTATAATTACCAGACCAATATTTTTGAGTTTAACTCGTCCCATGTATGCACTTGAGGGGCTAACAAACACACTTGAAAATTAGTCATATAAGTACCTATAAAAAGTTGCATACTAATACATATTTCCATACTTTCTTAATCTGTGACTGACACTTTAAATATTTGTTGGCAGAGAAAAAAATATTCTTACCTCAAGAAAATCACCAGCTGCCATTGAGAATTGAGCATGAGGTGGCAAGCATGATGGATTCACATCAGGAAACCTCACACCACGTGTCTGATCTGCACTACTAAGACAGTTCACAGACTGGTGAACCCAAGGGTGAACTTGAAGTGTATTAGGACCTTCACACCTTCAAATATGAGATGAACAATACTTTATTTTAAGAACACAAAATAAAAGAAAACTAGTTTATAATACCATATAAAGATTGTTTTTAGTTCATCCAATTTGCATACTCAATTCAGCTTTACAGTATGTGTGAATCTGATGAAAAATTAATATTTTCTGAATTCATAATTTGTATCCACAAATTATCAAAATGGAATTAAACCCAATAAATTTGGTGTTCATCAATTCAAAAAGCTAAATAATTTACTATGAAATTATACCACTCATAATATTATCAGATTAGCTTGCATGTAAAATACCTTATTCTATTTTATCAGTGAAATATAGTGAAACCAGTCAAGCGACCACCAATAAGACCAACAAATAATAGCCAATTAAGGAGTCCTCTGAATTGATAATGAATGTACAAAATGGACTGGAATACATCAGTTCTTTGGTTAAATGTGCAGAGAATATTTTAAAAATACTATTCGCAATTATTTTTTATTATAAAATTAACTCTTGCAGATTACTTTAAAATGACAAATTTTTTTAGTAAATGTATTCCTAGAAGTGGTTGATGGAATATTTTTCCGTTAAATGCATAGTTTAAAATCAGCTATAATTTTAAAGTTGTACAGTCCAACCCACACAGACTGACAGTTAATGCAAATGTAGGCCAAGGGGGAATAGAGACACCGTTATGAGCCTGGGATTTTTTTTATTAGATAGCTTAGGTTATTGTCAGGAGTACATATTGCTTTGCATTCCTTTTCAAATTCCCCATTGTACGAGGACTCATAATTTCAATTATGGATAATTCCAGGAAGTAATTGGCATTGGCTTCAAAACCTATATGGTGCCTCACTTTAAGAGGCACTTAAGACAGCCATAAATACCAACTTTGCACAAGGCCCTCCATTTCCATACTAGGGGTCATACAAAAAAAATTATTAGAGCATCTTCCTTCAAGTGGCCAAACAATTCTTTCCTCTAGGTCAGGTGGTCACCCCATTATCTTTACGGCTCCACCCTATGCAGGATGGGATTATTTGGTCAGTCATTTCTATTAAGCATAAAAAAACCACAGCAATCAACCCGAAGGTTGGTTCGATAGGTAAGGTTAGAGCTCAGCTAATACTAAGCCCAATGGTATGTGAAATTCACTCAACAGGGTAGGGGGGTTAGGTTTTTTTCCCTGTACCACTCGTGGTTTCCTAAGAAAAACTGGAAAATCCCAAAAATACCCAAAAAATCACAATCACAGAGCTTGGCTAAAGCTGAGGGTGCCCAAAGGTATCGCACAGAATTGAACCCAGTCCCAGAACTCGACTAACATGAAAACTATGCACTCATACATGCCTTATGCATAAGTGATGAAAAGATGAACAGAGTTTAAAGCCCTAAACTCGAGCCTATAAACAAGCGTTTAAAGCCCTAAAAAATTCAGTGTAAGAGGACGCCTGGGTAGCTTAATTGGCTAAATCACTCGGCCGGAATTCAAGGGATCCGGGATCGAGTCCCGATTCAGGCGGATGATTTTTGCATCATGAATTTTTCAGATATGCAACATATTTTCAACAGTGGGTCATCCATTACAAGTTACTCTTAGTATCTTCCAGAAATGATCATGAAAGTCTGTGAAGTGATCCTTGAGGACCGAAGGCAGATAATCCATGATGTTTATAATCGGGTTGGATTGTCACATGGAACATGCCAGCACATTCTAGTGGATACACTGAACATGAGATGAATCACAGCGAAGTTTGTTCTGAGACCATCGGGTTGAGGTGTGCACTGAGCTGCAAGCTACAGTGCGAGAAGACCCAAACTTCCTGCCCAGAGTCAAAACTGAAAATGAATCAATATTGAACGCTTATGACCCTAAAACAAATCTGCATTCTTCACAGTGGAAGACAGTTTGGAATTCACAGATAGAAAAGAACACGGTAAAACGAAAACTAAGAAACACATGCACTCATGAAGATGGTGCTTGGCAGACTGGCAACTGAAATACACATCAATTGGAATATAGTAGCAGAAGTTTATACTGCTACTGGTTGGGGTGGAACATTAAAATTCTCAACAACTTTGGATATCACTCCATGCATGAATACAATCCCTTTTGAGTACATTGGTATTGCTCCTGATAAATATGTATTTTTCCACCCAACATCTCTTGAAGAATATAATAAGCTAAGCTTGACTTGACAATGATCTCAGGAAATTCAGACAACACTAATTAGTTCAACTTCTTTGATCAATTAAAATTAAAAAATTCTTTGGAAGTGCACAGAAAAACATATTAATTACCTAGATGTCGATATTAAAACAGCAACAAATGACATTTTTTCAACTATGTAATTTATTCACCTAAAACTTTATTTATATTATTTTCAACATAAATTATTTAGGAAAAAATAATTGAAAAAAGGAATAATCATAATATAACTGTACTAGTCACTGAACCCCTTGTATTAAATAACATTAGTATAAATTGTATCAAACTAATTTTTGATGACATTGAAATTTTCATCACTTTCATCACCTGCATTATTTGCATCTCCAAGATGCTTTTCCCATTATTTACTTCAGTACAACCAGCTTTCCATTTGATGTTGCCATTAATAACTTCCGTCAAATAAACTATCTATAAAGAACAAGTACTTAGAGACCATCATGTAATGTGGAAGTAATGAAGGCTTAGGTTCTGGTATCTTCTCGGTATTAACTATTTAAAATACTTAGCCAATCAACATTTTTTTATCAATACAGCAAGAGCTTTTATCAATACATGTCAGTATGTAATAAATATTGCAAAGGGCATGAAAAAATTGCATTAGTTCTTTTCTCAAATAGCAATGGGTCATGAAATTCTGAAACAATATCATGGAAAGACTGAATTAGTCAATGGCAATCAATTAGAATGGCAAACAGTGCTTTACATGAAGAAAACTCAGGAGAGTCGAGGCACTTATGGTTGAGGACTCACTCAAGGGACTTATGGTTTCAAAATTCTGGAGTCGTGGGATCCTCTTATTATGAAAAAATTGCAGACAATGTGTAAAGGCTTGTGGAATTAGATATAATCATTAATTACCACTTTTTTCGTACACACCCGGAGTCACATTCTGGTCAGCATTGATTAAAGCATCATGGAAACACTCAGAGTTGCAAAAGGAAGGAAGGCAGTATATAAATAATGATATTTGAGAGTACCCATTGTATCAACAATTTTAGAAACTTGATTAGAGTGAATAGGATAGTAAAAGAATGTTTTGTGCTGCTGACATCACAACATGATAGAAAAAATATTAAATTATGCATCCATAGTCATTTTAATTGTAGTCTGATGGCAAATAGTTAACAGGGACAAGGAAGAGTTCAGATCATCCAAATGAAAATACATAGTTTATTCTGAATGTATGCATGAAATCTGTCAAACTCTAAAAAATTCCATTTTTATGGTAATGTCCCAAGGACAAACTGCAGCCATATGCTCCCTCTTGTCAGTTAGGAAAATGCATTTGTGCTTTCTTTACCTCTTGAAAGGTTATTTATTGCCCTGGGAAAGAGTGAAGAGTGTTGGGTAAAATTAAGTTAATAAAAATTTCCAATAAAAACCTTTTCTTGTACAACCTGTAGCATTGTCGTATTCAGGTGTCAACTGGGTAATGTAGTGAAAGGTTTTGAGTGGAAATGGATACTAAGTTAATTTTACCCAATACATATTCATACTTTCCACCAAGGGTGTGCTAAGTCACCTGATCTCAGGGGCTGAAAAATGCAGAATTGCCAGCTCCTCAAAGAGAGCTTCCATTTATCACCGTTGGGAATTAGTACTTTTTTTCGGAACTGTACCAAATGCCTTTCCAAGCATCTGAGTTTTACATGGTGGTCATGCATACCTACCACATTTTAGTGGAAAGGGAATGTTCCCCCTCCCTGCTGTGATCAGTGTGCTCTGAAGCACACCCTTCTGATATCCTCTTTTGTGCATTCTTGCTGTAGGTGATTGCTTTAGTGGTAAGTCAGTTTGAGTTTTGTTCTGTTACTGTAGGTATACGTGCCACTAAGTGAACGCAAGTGTAACATGTCAGAACAATAGTGTGTTTATATTGGATGTGGCTGCACTTTCACGTTCTTCACCAGGAGCTAGTTTTTTTTCACATATCACCTGTGGATGAGGATATGACAAAATATGGGTCATGAGAAGAGGTGAACCAATAGTGTGGAATCCAGTTATTTGGGAAACCAGAAAGAGTACACTTTGTTCCAACTATGAGGCTGCCTCAACTATGTATAGTGTCAAGTAAATATGTACAAAAATAAGTACATACATGGTTTAAATGATATAAAGAAGATGAAGCATAGCTTCAATGAAGTCATTGGAGCCAAATAGTTAATATATAAATATTCTTTAAGAATTACTTTCATTTTCTCACGTCATTAATTTTCCTAAATGGTATTATTGGCCACATATAGACACATTGAATTTAAATTCCTTCTACATAATCCCATTGCAGCAAAATGCACATCATACAACAGAAATATATGTGATATACCTATATATACTGAAGTATATATATACATCAGTATTTATGTGGTGCTGAATGGCTTTCGGTACCCCACTGCAGCATTGGTCTGGTGATGTCAACAGTTTCATCCTCGTTCCAGAGAACATCTTCAGGTTGAAGTGATTCTGTTTAGTACAGTTCAGTTCAAGGTGTTTATTCCATGGAGAAGACAACCATGGGCTCCATTATAGGATGCGTCCTCTTCGGGGTCGGGAGCCAAACCGTGTGGAAATGAAAGATTGCAACAGTGTTTAGATTTGGCCGAGTATATATGGGCTGGTATGATGTGCTGTGATAGGCTGTTGAGTACGGTTTGTTCTGGTTGGTTCTCTGGTTTGTGCCTCCAAGGTCCTTTTCAGAACAATTTCTCTGGGCGCAGGTGTGCTGGAATAACATCTTCAAACTGCTGGAGAGGGGATTACCATCTTCCCTGTTGAAGTCCAAATTCTTTGTAATTTCTACAGCTTTCCGTGGTCAAGGGAATTACTGGTTTTACCTTGCGATGATCTTCGTATTGCGAAAATGGACTGGATCTAACCAAGAAGAAGTTCAGCCGAGAGGTGGAATCTGAGAGGTTTTCCACTTTGGCCAATGTAAAATTTCATACAAGTGCATTGGATCCAGCAGACTACTTTGATGAGATCATGTGGAAGCTTGTCCTTAGCCTTGGGAAGCAAGTTGCAGACTTTCTTGACAGACCTGAATCTCGCCACGATGTTGTGCCAGGCAAGGATACTCAATATCTTTTCTGTCATGCCCACTGCATATGAAATTGTGGCATACGTCATAGCTTCTTTGTCTTCCTTGATCCTTTTAAGGGGCATGACCCCACCTTCCTTCTTGGGAAGGAAAATAGAGGCATTTCTAAAAAAATGAGTGTATGTCACTTCACCCTGAATGTGTTCTTTGGAATGAGGACAAAACTGTTGCCATCACCAGACCAACAACATGGTGGAGCACCGGAAGTCATTCAGTTCCACACCATGAAACGCTGCGAAACTCTAAGTCAGAACTTAAGTTTTTAATATATATAGAAACATTCACACACTTACTCTTCAACTTTAAGCTGGTCACATCCTACTAGTGATGACATATAAATGCACTGCATATATTTCCTTCCTACAAGAAGGATTTTATTACCCTTCCATTATAAACCCTCAATAGATACATTCTCTACTATCCAATGTAGCAACTGATTTATGCTCAAGTGTATCTCCTTCACCTCCATCAATTTTTTTGCCTTCTACCCCCTCATATTGCATTGGCAAGATAATTTCTACAATTTCATCCTCTAAGTTTTCATTTGTGTTATAACATCCCATATGAATGTCTGACATTTTCAAATTCTTCATAGTTCATTAACTTTTCTCAGTTGTTAAACAACACCTTCACACTATCTTTTGACTGTTTCTGGCATCTCAAAGATCAAACTTTTAAAACCACAGAGAGAGAAAAGCAATTCTGAATTTTTTTCCTGCTTATCTATTGCCAACTATCAGCAACATACTGTACTGCCTGCAGGTCATTAATGTTTTTGCATTCCCTTCCTCGGCTGAGGAAAACGATGTCAGGAGGTTTTCTGTGATCACTTCTAAGAAATGGTCCACTAACCTTCCACCTCAATACGATTTCTATTTTTTATAACACTCATATACATTGACTGCACTAAGGATATTGTGTTGGTAGGCAGAATTAGACATTTTTTGAACACACCGAACAATAAGGGTGTACCGCACAACTGTCAAGAGTGAGGAATATTCTTGATTTCTGCTGAGGTCCCCCATCTCACCTCATTAAACATTAGTCAAAAAATTTCAAAGTTATTCATTTTTTCTTGTTGGCATATTATTCAGGCAGTAAACTGTTCAAACTCAACACCTTAAATCATTGCACTTTTTACAATACCCAAAAGTTTTTCTTCTCAGTTCCAACATGTTTGTATAATATAACACAGAGAGCTATTTAATGATGGACAACAAAACAGGCATTTCATTGCCATCGTAAATATCATCATCACAAAATTTCTGAAGTAAGATGGATGGTTTTTAGATTACCACTTCACTGCACTTACAGCATATAGACACAATTTTTTCTAGCATGTACTTTCTTGAATTTCATCTCATCACTACTTTTCCATTGAGAAAAACAACCATCTGTAAGCTTAAAATCATCAAAGTGACTTCTTTTCAGCAATGTAACACTGACCCATACTCCTCCTTTTACAAAGGAAAATCACTGGTTTAAGACATCCTCAACATCAGGACCCTTGCCCTGACATTCATGTTTTACAGAAGCTACCTGTCTATCACTGCAAGTCCATTTTTCTTGCAGTTTACCTTGCAGTTGTATCCAGTGTGCAACTGCAGATTATGTCTTTGCAGCTTCCAATTGTAGATTATCAGTAACCTATACCAAATTATGATGGCTAGTATGTAGTGGATGATATTTTATTTGATACAGTAACACTATTATTTCTGCCCGTGATAGATGCACAAGACACTGCATTTTGTGAGGCTCCAGGAAATTAAAATATTTTAAAAACTTAGAACACTGAAAAATCTCAACACTAATTCACTTGCTCATTATAATTGATAATACACATGCACACAAATGACACTTGCTTGAGAATGTTAGTTCTAAGAAGACAAACCAAGAGTGAGGCAACCAATGAAACATTCTGACTTATCACCAAAGTAGCAGGAAAAAAAGAAAATTTGTGAAGGGTATTTTTCAAGAAACTCGGTGGTTTCCTGAAGAAAGGGGCTCTCTCCCAAATGCATATAATTCATCAGAATGGAATTTAACTGAGACTCAAATCCCTGCAAATACTTCCATTGATGTTGCAAACATCCACCCAACATTTCTCTTCATAAAAAGGATCGATGACACCAACTTTCATCATCATGGCCCCCATTATTTGTGAAACTTCACCATTGACAGTAGTAACTCAGCTGTACTTAAAGGTGCAATCTATGTATTATGTGTTTACTACTCTCATTGAGTATCACAATGAAGGATCACGGAGAGTGTTAGTGTGAAATTCTGTTGCAAACTAAAACGAAATATATGGAAACTTTTTGTGTATTGAAAAGGCTCATGGGGAGGATTGCTTACGTTGTACGCAATGCTACAAGTAGTACCAATGCTTCAAAATTGGCTGAACTTGCATCAAATACGATCTGGACTGGCTACCACGCTGATGAAGTGAATGCTATGACACTTGAAAATTAGGGGCCAGTCAGGCAAACAGCTAGTAAAAGAATATAATTCACTGATCCTGAAAAACGACTTGTTTCAGATGGTGATAACTTCCTTCTGTTCACACCCACTCTTCCCAACTCTCAAACTGCATCCAAAGCTCCCCAAAATGCAGCTCTTTACACACCTCTGACCCTCACCAAACTCGCAGTTAACAGTAAAGACAAACAGTCTCAAGTGAACAACAAACTAACCAGTAAAAATAGCAATACAGTGAATATGGGATTATCTGGCAGAAGCTTTAAGGAACAGGAGGAGAACCATCAGAAGTTTTAAAACAGCTCTTTCTATGCTATCTCCATTAAAAATAATGCATCAATATTCTTAAGGAAAAAATTCAAATTAACAGAAAAGAAATTCTGGTTTTTATAGTAATATATTTAAGAGGAATAAGGATGAAATACATAGCAGAAAGAAAATCACTTCAAGACTATGAAATAAATTATGGTGATTGCATATGTTTTGGTAAAAAACATTGAAAGTAATAACTTTATGAGAAGATAGATCCACACTTGGAAAATGATATCAATGACAAATTTAGCTACAATTCTAACTCACCTATTAAGGATGAAATTTGATCCAAAGAGCATAAATAAGCTGAACTCATTCCCTTGACACATAAATCCTCTGCTCGCTATTTCATAAGCAAGTCTACCCAGGCCAGCACCAGGTACCAAAACACGGTGCTCTTGTCTTGAGCTGAAAAAAAGAAGTGACTGTCATTGTTTTGTTTAAGGTATCCACCTAGAATATTGATCTTTAACATGTGAGAATCAAATTAATTTTACAAAAACATTTTTCACTCAATTTTGAGATGCAACAAATCCTTATAATATATGTATTACGGAAACTCAACACCTCTATGATGCATTAAATAAAAGAACACCTTAAATAATGTTCATGCCACTAAAAAATTCAACAACCACACACCCAATTTTTGAATTGATAAGATAAGTTTATTTCATCATGCTGCACCAAATGATTTTTAATGTTGAATACTCCTCAGGAACTCCCAACACTGGGAAATCATGTGAGAAATTTTGATGCAGAGTCCTCAGAGGCTCCTAGAGCTGGAAGACTATTATTAAATTGGGAACAATTTTTATTAAAAGAAAAGGTAAAGGAGCCAATAATGCTAGACCACAAAATCAAAGACATGGGTAGATATGGGAAATTAACTACGTTTACATTACACAATGAACTAATCTTCCTTTGATGACACCAGTATGGATATGGCCAAATTTAAAATTGTTGAATAAATCAAACAACAATCCAAGATAAATTGGAAAGCTGTAGTTCATATAGTCAACATCTTCACTATTATCAAATTTTGGTCTTACCAATCATTCTTGAAGGTGCGTGCCTTAACATGGAACACTGAGTAAACTTCTATCAACAAGGCAAACCAAAAAACTACACTTTTAAAAGTATGATTTTAACAAGTCTTATTTAGTTTACTTTGATTTGTCATTTTTTCAGTATGGATGCACAGTAGAAGCACAGTGGAAGACTCCTTCAAATATAAAAGCACAAGGCATTAGTACTTAAAATTTTCCAACGTAAAGGAAAAAAGAAAGTTTAATTGGACAAAATATGATGGGAATTTTGGGCACACAGTTTGTCAGACAACAATGATCATGAATAGACATCACCACTCAAGACCAATCTTAATAAGGTCATGAAGACGATGATCCACTCTATGGACATATCAGAACATAGGACTGAAGTCACAGGCAAATTAGTTTTGAAACATAATGACAATTCTCAAATGGTACCCCACTGTACACTCAAAAGAGTCAAGTTTGAGAGTCCACAATGAGTAGCTCAAAAAGGCAAAATATGTATCTTCTTTAAAAGTGATTCTGTTTGAAAATGTGTTTTAACATGCATCCATCTGTTCTTTATCTAATGATATCCACCTACACTTCTGAAGCCCTGGGTTGGCTATCAGATACCTCATAATATTTCACATAGAACAGGGTAAAGTAATCCATATATTCATTCAAAACTAAGAGGCAATGGAGATGAAATATTTGAGGTTTGTACATGTCATGATGATGTTTCATTAACATGGGACTTCTCACTTTGGTTCCCACTCAAAATTCTTCAATTAAATAATCAAGTTGATTATGGTGTACCTGATAGATATCCACTCAGCATAACAAGAGCTGCTTCTTAAAATTCATATAAATCCATTGGGAAGTAGTGTAGCAGTCTGGTGTGTCAGCCTACTGTATATATCTCCTTATGGTCAGGCATGGGCTAATCTTAATATAGGGTTGTATAGACACCCTAATAATTATATATATATATATATATAT
>LYUA01003134.1:0-14208 GCA_002093875.1 Calopteryx splendens
ATATGCTTATATTTATATCGGTATACATAATAGTGGACCAAACTTCTTAATATTGCCAGAAGCCAGCAAGCTGCCATTAATAACATTGAAGTAAATTATTTCCTCATGAATTCATCCGTTATCAGTGAATATTTTTACAGCAATCAATGTTAATACAAAATATATTTCCAGGTAAATCGCGTTCCCGGCATTTTGCGAGTTAAAATAAACTCAAAGAGTTGTTCTTTTAGCTGAGACCATCGACAACTCTTAGTACACATACTTATTATTTGGCCTACATTTAAATCTGTTTAATCAGGCTCTTGGCCATTATACAAGGCTCATTCAAAAAGTTAATACAGTTTTGGTATAAAACTTTTCTCGCTTGGTATTTATGTTTTAATTTATTTTTACATGAAAGTGCTTAAACTATTTTTTGAATCGATTGTTATTGCTGGGGGATTCGTGTCTGGAGATGAGTTTTTTTATTCCCTATTCAAAGAACAGTGCCGCCAATGATGGCAAACACGGCTGCATGGAGTTCTAATTTTTTTGAGCCCTCTTGAAATTTCAGGTAACTCATCTCATGTTAAGGCAATGGTGTAACGCTGATTCTCACTAATTTTCACATTAATTTTCCTCACCAGACCTTCATTGATACAATAAGGCCGCCCACACCTTGGTACATCATGCATATTCGTACCGATTCCCTAACCATTCCCTCACACATTGGACTATCTCCATAAACCTCAACGATATGCTGATGAATTTCAGTGGGTTTGACCTTTCTTGAATACAGAAATCGGAGAAACTGCGGAGACAGTACCTTTAAGGGAGTTAGCCGCTAGCTTTGTATACATATACCTGACCAGGTCCTGGTTCAGGCGAATGATTTCTACATTGTGAATTTTTTGTGACGGAATCATTGTGAATTTGTGTTGAATCGGATAAAAGATCGCATTTCACAGCCAGCGCGATCTTCCAGTAACTTAAACATTGAAAAAAGGAAAAATAGATGCGACATGTGCCCCAATAACGACAAAAGTTTGATCAAAAAATAGCTTAAATATGTTCTTTTATGTAAAAACAATTTTAAGCAAAAGTACCGCGAGTAAGGTTTTTTTATACAATTACTTCTTACTTGTTGAACGCACAACGTACTTTACGAATTATGAAATTTTAGAAAAATGAAAAACAGTTCGTTATTACCATGTGTGGATAGCTATCTTTTCTGCAAAAAGCTGGCATAATAACTGCCTTCGCTATTGTAATTTGATGGACGATTGGTTATCTTCATTGTTTTCTAAATCAGACGAGGTTAATTTTGCCCATTTCTTGCCAAATCTTTCAAAGGGATTTTGAACCCTTCAATGGCCTGCGATACGCAGCGACGACTTAATTCTTCCTCTTACTTGTCTCAAGCTAACCTCGTAAGTCCCTTCATCCGTATATTAATGAACCTTTTGGTTTGTCCTATATGACAAAGGCACACTGAATTTCATTCACTCCTGTTTGGAGATGAAGGATTTCATCTTCCGTATATGCCTTTAATTTTCCTCACTATACCAAATTTTGTCTTACTACTGGTTGCTGATGAGCAATGAATTTTTCGGTATCTTATTCCCAAAATACATGGTAGATTCGCGAAGGCAAAATATTACCTTTTTTGCTATTAAATTCTGGCAAAATTATTTTAAAATCCAAATTAAAAAATGTTCGGCAGAGGTTTTCTTACGAACACCCGAATGTCCCCTGTTCAAATCTTTCCTTCACCTGATCAAGACATTAGAAAAGATTACAAGTCTCTTCCATAATCTCTCACTCAATGTGAATATTTAATGTTCAGTTATTAGTGAAATTTTTCTACGGCCCCTCTTCCGAATGTAGAACTTGGAGAGATATTCCGCAACCACGAAAGGCGAACGTTTCACCAACGCTCTGCTGTTTTTAAAGATTACTTCATTGCTTCATTCCGTACATTTTATGCCGTATTACAGCTTATTTACACCGACTCTAAGAGTGCAATTTATCACCACAAATCACGCCATTTGTGAGTATGGAAGTTTCCCAAACTACACCAAATATTTTCTTTAGGATATGGAAGCTAAATTGGGAGCCAAATGGGTGTCAATGAGAAACAACGTTACCAATAAAGCATACATATTAAATCTCTATAAAGTTGAGAAGGCGAAAGTAATACGATAATTTCCTAATTAATGATTGGATTCCACTACAATAAAATTATATCGTTTTCACAGCTAGGGTAGTTATTTAAGTTATGTTTGATCATGGTCATTCTCGTTAAAATATTTCCAGAAATACAATGCGGATATTGTTTAGCTCCCAAAAAACAGTCACCATGACTGTTTTTTTCTGTGATTAGAAAATGCCAAATTCGACAATTTTTGATTCCGCCTACTTAGGGAAAACAGGTGCATCTACACCTACAGGTATTTATATCCTTCCAAGCTACTGCGACGTCATGTGAAAGGGGGTGTTAGGTTACTAGCCATTAGTTATATAGATTATTATTGTCATTAGCATTTCGCACGTTCTCACATACAGAATGCTCAAATTGCCGCATGTTTCATACTGTTATATCACGAAATGCGAGGGAAAAATAGTTCTTTATACTTATCTGTTCGGCAGTCAATCTTTATCAACCTTCCTTCGTGGTCTCGTCTACCAATGTAATGCGGATACCAATGTACTGATGGCTTTCAGCTTTAGGAAAGGGATGTTAATGATCATGGTCGGCAATTTCCGGTATTTTGATTGCTTCCGCTCTAATGAATGAGTGTGATGTGGGCTATTTTCCAGTCTTACGGCACTTCACTTTCCGATGAGGACTTAAGTGTGATTTCTTGGGCAAGCTCTGTTAATACTGGTGCTGCGTTCCCTTCCACTCCTGGATATTTTTTAGCTCTAATACTAGGTAGTTTTTTTAACTAATCCCTATCTGTTATTTAATGTTAATTAATTTACGCAACGTGGAGCGTAAAATCTTCTTGGTTTGCGTGCGTAGAACGGAGTATTTTTCCCTTGCATTCAAATACAGTGGTTTGTCGTTTTATTTAATTATGTTTTTCAGCGTGTTATGTAATTTTATCTGCTTCCTCGAGACCGTTATTCTTTCATTGTTATATAAACGGTGGGCGACACCATCACCTTTGTGTATATGAGGGCAAAAACATATCGCTTTCGTGGTGTACTAGTATTTTTAAGGACTTTCATGTTGCTACATACCCATCATTAATTTTACTTTGATAATTATGTTTTAAGTTAAATTTTACGGGTAAGTTAGATTAGCCAAAAATATATAGAGAGCCGATTTTTTCGGGGCTTTAGTACAGTTTGTACCATTGAAGAAATTTTAACAGAATGGACTTATTATCACTTATCCGGTCATTCAAGTTGATAAGTACGTGTAATCAATTCAGTGTTACATCTTTAAAAGGCTCAACATTCTATTTTCTCTCGTTGGTTTTGTTATTTAATTAATGCAAGGAGTGGTCCGAGAATACTTAGAATATTGCATTACAAGACTCGCGGATTTACGGCAATGGTGTAAATGGTAATATCTCAATAAATTAGTGAGAGGTTAGAGTCTCCCCCAGTAATCATAATACTACCGTTGTGTTTTGAAGAGAGAGCCGATGCCTGATTTTCTAGTAGGTTTATTACATCTATATTAGAATCGGGAGGTCCGTAGAATCAACAAACGTATCTATCTTTGCTTTTCTCCATTTATGATACAGCATACGCATTTTAGGTCTACATTAATACTTAAAGTTGGTGAAAATCTGCTGAGATAAGTATTCACTGCTACATAAACTCCACCACTGATTTGGCACCCACCTTGTTAAGCATGTCCAGTCTGTATAACTTAAAACCTAGAAGAAATACTTCACTATATTTGATATCCGCAGTAGGCCAGTTTTCTTTTCCCAAAACTAAATCGGTGCTCCGAAATGCCTGCACAATGTCAACTAGTTTGAAATTTCACACTGCGGCTATTAACTAGTACAAAACTGATAGGTATTCGAAAATACTTCTTGTGGGAACATTTGCTATGCCTTTTTAAGTAGTTCAATGTTTTCACAACTTATTTCTTTAGTTCTTCCCTAGTAAGTCCCTCTCTTTGACCCACACTTCAGCTTTCCACATACGCTAATTTTCTTTGTGTGTTTGTGTATCCTACGCGTTATCGTCTGCGACACCTCGTTTGTACAATCGGGTACTCTCGGATGTTTTAGGGGCAACCGACAAGAATTCAGAGTACCCAGCACGCTTCCGGAGGAAAGGAAAAACAATTTCCGGCCATCCATTTTCAACACTTAAGGCTTAGCAATTCGTGGAAATATACAAAGACTAATAATTTTCTAATAGAGCATCATCGAATCTGAATAATTACTTAATTTAATAATCATTTAATGTGTAGGTAATCTACTGAACAAGGTTCTCGAAACCTCTCTTAGTAGGTACCTACTATGGCATATCTGCAAAATATAAAAATCTTTTTTTACATGAAATCAATTTTCTTATTCCCATAGATTCTGCCATCTTTCATTTAATCGAAAATTCATATTCTCTTAGTCTCACTTCTCTTTACAGATATTATCCCTCTTATATCGACTTTAATATCTCTTTATATATTACTCTCTTTCTTTTATCTCTCATCTACTTCTTATTTCCTCTACCAACTTCCTTCCTTTCATCACCCTATCCAAAGCTCCTTGATTTACATTTCTCTCCGTGTAACTTCTTTTCCAATTCATTAACATAGTCACATCTCAATCCCAAACAGTATACGCTAATACTTTTCGAAGACCCGTTTCTGGACCATACGAAGCTATGTTCCATATTAAAGTCCTCACTAATCTTTTTTATGCTTCTTATCAGAAGCCGGATCATCATTGGGGTCGTTCACCCTGGCACACAATGTCAATTTTATTCACGAGGTTCCGTAGGTTGCCGCAAAATTTGACTTTGCGGAGGAATTTTATCTTCTAAAATAAGATTGGCACTCATAAAACGATAAGAAAATGCCACAAATTTGGCACCCACCATGGAAGAATATTACGCCGTCAGATATTTGGTCCAGTGCTAGTTTCAACGCGAGTGTTTTTTTTAATGAAAGAATGGTGAGTGCTTCATGAGAAGGAGGGAGATGAACAGAGTTGTGACCAAAGCCAGACCTAACAATTCGAGTGCTTCTGAAAGTCATTTGAATATTTCGGTTATATAAAGGAAAGAAGTATGTTAAAATTCTCTATATTACATCCAAGTTTCTTTCGCTGCGAAGCGGTAAATAAAATTAAACTTTTCGGATGAAAACTTGTGGGAGTGTTAAGTTTAATGGGTAAGCGTCTGACCACTGAATAGCAGGACCCGGGTTCATATTCGGGTTAATCTGGACACCCTCAGCTTTAACCAAGCTGGGGTCCAGGGTTCCAGAACTCTCTGGGACACTGCAGACAGAAAAGATAAAGAACCTGCACCTTTAACGGTATTATTGAATCTCACACACCGTGGAGCTCATTATTAGGTTAGCTTTTATCTATCACACCAAACTTTGGGTTGATTTTTGTCGTTTGGGGGAAAAATTTTAGCCACGTCTAACGGTCAGTGGAATGAAATCTTAAGGACTGTACAAAGGCGTCAGAAATTGGGGAAGACAATCGAAATATAATAGAAGCATGTGTTTTAAGTAGTTACCTTCATTACAAAAAAATGGAAAACGATTATGCAATGGCAGGCAGAAAAAGTCTGAAAATAATAATGAAAAGACAGGAGGATGGAAATTCAGTAGCTAGGCATCAAAAAATTCCCCCATATTTCATTTGACCTGATTTTGAAATATTTTATTAAAATCAAACATGAAATCTCTTAACGGCCAACGAACTTATGAATTTGATATAGTTCCTCTATTGTACAAGGATTGGCATAACGAAATAGGTGTAGCGCGGCGATGATACAATGAATGATATTTATGAGGCAGCAATCGTCGCACCACTTTCACCTAATCACCACCTAGATGTAACTTGGAGTCTAGACGATAGATTGAAACGAAGAAACATCTATTATTTACTTTTACGGAGGTCATCGAAATCATTCCATCATTTGGTAAATGCCAATATTTTGAATGGTAATTTTCCTCTTACCTTCCTAATGCACCCATTTTTGACTAAATTGTGGACATAAGGAATGACTTGTTTGACCTGCCACAACTTTTAGAATGATCTTATAATCGGTCTGATTTTAAAATTACTATTTTTATTTTTTATTTACTTTTCCTTGAAGTAACAGAAAAAACAGAATAAAATTACTAGCACTAATTTTGTCTTAGACTAACATAATTGTAGAGCCATAGCACTCGAAATATACCTTAGTTTATTTAACAATTTATCAAAAAATATTACATTTTAATACATTTGGATGTACCGACCTTCATTCATTTTTAATTTTTGGCGTTTTAACCAAAAGTATTTTGATAATTTGTATCTTTTATTTGCATCTTTGTAAGATTAGGTGATTGATACCAATTAATTTAATCGTTATCACTGGAACACAGTTGCTAAAATAAGATTTCTTATGATGAGCAGAGTGTATCCAATATGGAGTGAGGACAAAATTTGACAAAATGAAAATATTTTTTTTAATACTAATTTACTAAATGCACGAGGAATTCTAAAATAATAATTTCTAATGGCTTAGGTATGCGTGTAAAGCCAAGCTAACGCTAAATGGATAAGCGTTAACTGCATGCTCTTCTGCATGTAATACGCATTCTGATCAAATTGACGAATTCGTTCCATCAAAAGGTATTACATTGGTTGAATTAATATTCAGTGTTTCATATAGAATAAAGAAAATAATTTATCCCAACGTTTCACAGCGAAATGCATTGTAACTCGCCGAGGGATTTGAGTTCACGACCGTTGTATGGGGGAGAGCTATCCCTGTATCCCTAATGCTCTGGAGAGCATGTGGGATTCACTCGTGCCAGATTGCAAATCCAGGGATACGAACTAGAACCCACAATGGACAGAAATCGATATGTCGCCATCTTGTACATCGTGACGAGGGACAATAGGCGGCAAGGGCCTGAACGTCAAGAGGTCACACATCAAAACTAACCAGTCTGGGTTTTGGAAGAGAGCAATATTCGAGAGGCTGCGGGCATATCGTCAAGTGTCAGTGTTTAGTTCATTTGGATGAAAATGGTACACTTTCCTTCTCACCACTAAGCAAGAACTTCTGCAGGTCCACTGTGATATAATGAAATATCTCCCCTCAATATAAAAAGCAAATTGTACCGATAGATAGCACAACTTACCGCAATTAAAAGTCTAGAAATTTCACAGATACGTGAATAAGTATTTTTGCCCACTAGTTGAAGAAAGTGTGATAAAAGAGATTCATAATTACATGAATAAAGGGAGAAATAAGATATTCATTGGTATGTTCTCTTTGATAATTGAATAAGAAGAAATATGTTATAGATCGAATAATATGAGCCACTGCGATTCCCAAACCGTCCAGTCGCGTCTCTCGAGTTCCCGTCACATAAGCTGTCCCCCCATTATCCATCCCCACCCAAGGAACAAGATCGATATTTCCGAAAAACTCTGCATACACTTCCTACTATTCAACTATTATGTCACATGGTTTTTCGTTTTCTCCAACCCACGACTCATCTCACTGATTATAGGTTTTATGAAAAACTTTTGACCCCCCCCAGCCCTTAAATTACGTCATCCCTTCTCGTCTATACCCTAATTTTTTTCCTGGTTGAATCAATGTTGTAAACTGTACAGTTGATAACGACCCTAAGAAGTCTTGATAATGTAAGTATTATGAATTGATTAATAGAAGCAAGGATTATAAATGATGTTCGAAGACCGATGTAGACATGAAAGTGATATCAAATGAGAGTAAGACAAAAATATTAGTAAAAATACGTTATTGAAGGTAATGGCGATTTTACCGGATTTTGGTGTAATGATGGAGTATCCCAAAAAGAATAAAATTCGAATCATTTCCCTCACAAACAAACCCTACGGATAATTCAATTTGCTGCTCTCATATCAACGACTTCGGATTACGATTACACAAAATATGAAATGAAATAAGATTAGAACGGCTCAAGTTACAGATTAATTATATAGCGATTCAGAGGTTTTTTTAACGGAGCTCCTCATAATTTCAACCAACCTCCATTCTGTCCAAAATTCCTTATATTCACTTAATAACTAAAGACTGATCTCCTGTAAATCTGATTTAATCATTTAATGTCTTTCCAAAATCCGACCCTTTAAGAAATACACATGCCTCTGCTGTCTTTTCCACCACGTCTACGTCGAATAACACGGGGGATGGTAAAAAAATCTATTTTTACAAAACAGCTTTACTTTTTCAATCCCGATGTTTTCTGAGTAATGAACAGTTTTGGGAGAAGTAACTCATCCATACAGTCTGCTTCTTCTGAAACACGATATTTATATTTGTGGCATCTGGAGTGCCCTTCTCCTTTCTAAAATATAACCAACAGTTTTCTAAATAGACAGTTTCTTCTCCATTCATTTGTTGGTGATCCACGATTATTGGTTATGTACTACTTTTATTGTGTGCCAAACCAAACTTAAGGTCCTACATTCATCACATACTACTGCTTTCTCTCTTTTTGGAATGGGAAATATCGCCAATCCTAAGAAGTCTTCTGGCTAATTTCCTTTAAATATGATACGAATGATCGCATGTGAGTTCATTATTCCACTCCTAAACTCGCGAATAGTTCTATGGGGATATTATAACTACTCCCACAGTCTTTTTCGTTTTCGTTATCTCTAACGCCTTTTTATATCCCAATCAAGTATGCCTGGACCTAAGCTATTCTCTTCGACCTCAGAGTTAAATAAGTTAGTTCCTCTAGTTAAATTAATATTTTTCCAGTCTTATCTCTAATACTGTGGATGGATTTTCATTTCTTGGGAAGTTGACAGTTTGATCTCCTTCCTTCAAACGGCACTCATTTTGTTTTTTCTCTGCAAAAACTCCATATCCTCGCATTTTTCTACCACGTTCTTCCACCCATTTAGTTTCTCTCTTTAGCTTACCACTTGGCTCTTTTTACTCGTCTTAATTTCTGTATTTACATCGCTCCAACTCCTCCTCCATCTCCATCGC
Organism: Calopteryx splendens; assembly: GCA_002093875.1. Taxonomy (NCBI): domain Eukaryota; kingdom Metazoa; phylum Arthropoda; class Insecta; order Odonata; family Calopterygidae; genus Calopteryx; species Calopteryx splendens. The sequence continues at coordinate 9,169 of LYUA01003134.1, forward strand.
TCCTAATCATCTCTTCTGTAATCCGCAGTGAGCTGTGATACATTTCCCTAATTCATGACTAACATTTATATAATATAACCAATATATATATTCCTATATCTTCCGGTATTTTCCACGTTTACTGACGTATATTGCCTGATTTAACCAAGCGTTAGTTATAATTAAGCTCATCCTCTTGTAAAACTATTGTTTTCTTCCAACCTTTTTTGCTTAACTGCTCTTGCTCTCCTACCTCACTATCATCACTCCCTTTTTCCATCACCACCGGAAAATTCACCATCACTATAAAGTATTTTCCTCCAGGCTGTCTACTTCTTCCTCCCTGTAACTATTTTTTGTCACAAAAACCTGAATAAGAACCAAATTCGTTTGACCAGTTTTTATCTCTACTAATAATATTCTATCACTCACCTGCTCTATGCTTACTCTTCTTCCTTAATTTTTCTTCAAAACTGCAGCTGCCTCACACAGACCTTTTTCTCTTCCGTTGAGTATTGCTTTCTAACCTCCCCTGGAAAATCTTCACTATCTTTTCATTGCACCTTGCAAAGCCCTAATATATCTATATTTTCTCCCTCCGTACCCTTGACATCGTCTTAACTTCCCTGTACTCAATATCTTCCTAAAATTCCAAGCTTCCACTCAAAAAATGTCGGTCCACTTTTGTGCCTTCTTAATTCCGCTGTGCAAGGATTTCGTGAGTTGTCGACCGCGGAGGTCGTGCCGCTCCCGCTGCCAGGTTCGACACGCGGCGGAGTGGGGACAATCCCTTCGTTGCCAGGATTACCTATCAATTTTTTTTTCTCCACATTTTTCCTGGGAGAAATCATTGATTTAGTTTCCTTCCCTCAATAGTGCTTGCAGCGTGTCCCCATAATGTAAGGGGCCACTCCACTGAGGCAGACGCTTTTACAGACATCTCACTGAGGAAACAACGCACTACTTTCCGTCTGGTTTCTAACATTAGTTCCATCTGACATGAAAGACCCCAGCAGGAGTATTTATGCGTCATTGTTCCCGTCAACAGGCCTCTGGGAGTCCACAGACCACGCAAGCCCTTTTTTTTGTTGAGGTCCATGGGGAGAGGGTAACAGGTTATAGATTATTAAACCATGGAAACTGTCACGTCGTGTCACCCGTATTCTCGATTTTGCAGGTATTTGCGTATTTTTGCGAATTACGTTGCGCAAAACTATTCCAGTTTTTTATGCCTTTCCCGTTCTCCATCGACCCATCTCTCAATCCTCCTTTTTAGGAGAAGAAAAAAAGAGAGGTGGAAGGTGGCTCTTGCTCTCGCATTGGCGACCGTCTCTTCCCGATTGAAAATAAAATTAGGGAAAGGGCAGGACGATTTCAGCAGCGAAATCCCACTCTTGACTGCCATGTTCGACTCAGTCGAGCGAAATAATTGCTTTGGGTGAGGAAAAGGAGGAACGTGGAAGAGAGAAGGAAAGAAGGAGATTCCAAGAAATATCGAGGACCAGGGACGTTGAAAGATGTTTTAAGTAGGGCGATAAAGGGTATGGAGAAGAGATAGGCAAGGAAGGGGGCGGCAAAGGACGCTTTGAGTCGACGACGGTTGGGACTCTTCCTCAAGGGAACGGATGCCGAGGGAAAGTAGACCACGAGTCCTAAGGTAAGAAGGCTGACTACCTTGTCCACCCTCCGCCCCGCCCGTTCCCAGGGAAAAAATACACATCTCCCCCATTGCGCTTCCACTTAATTCAGAATATATTAAAGGAATTTCTTCAGAGGCCTCCCAACTGAATCGGGCGCCAATAAAGACACTGGCGTTCATACTCTTCCGTTTTCTCGGAATTGCTCGTCTTGAGACAAAAATACAGCCGAGAATATTTCCTGCATGCTAGTTGAATGTTAAATATTTGCTTAAGCAAAATTCGCATCCACCTGAATTCGTTTCATGCGCTATGGGATAATAGTATATTTTTTATATTATGCTTTTTTTCCTCAAATTACCATGCTCTTACGTTGGTATTTATAGATCTCGGGTTTATATCGTATTTCTCCATAAGAAAGGCATCGAGTTAGAAGCTAATGGCAAAATTTCAATTTCTTCCCCCATTAATTATTTAGAAATTACGATACGGCATTAACAGCGTGCATCTCAAAACTAGCAACTATTTCGCAGTAAAAGATTTATTGCACTGACAGATACAAGGTTCTAAAATATATTATTTTTAATCCCTAATAACGTTGTTTTTACGAGTGCGAGGAAGGCATAGGATCGGAAAGATGCAGTTTCAAAAACCCGACTACTGAGGGTTTACAGGAAATCTATTACATAGTGTTTTTAGGGTGACTTACGGCACCTGTGATTCTTTTGTAGGATAAGCGCAAGAACGGCTGTGATTCAAGACATAATCCCTATTTGAGAGAGATAGTCTGACCATGAATGTTAGCGTCTTCCCTTTCTGTGTTATTCCAAATACTTTAAGCGGGTGCATTCCACGAGAGTACTTCTCCGTATAATTGAGTGCGTGGTTGTGATTGATGAGGGTCACCGTTTGACAAATTTTTTTGGCGTTTTATTTTCTTGTTTTGATATTTATGCACGCTTGGTGGGTGGGTCACCAGCACGGGAATTATTCCTCGTAAACCCAGAGTGTACGCGAAACTGAAACACACGAGTCCCTGCATACAACGCATATCCGAGTAGGAGTGTATTTTTGGAAGTCTCTTCCTTTTTATTTTCTCACTTAGCACATTCTACGCTTACAGTTTCACTGCTTCAGGGTTACCTCCCCGTATACCCTGAGTTGATGTGATGGAGATTGCATGTTTTCCATACCACTCATTTCCTTGTCCTCATAATAAGGAATACTACCGTGGGGATTTACAAAATGCCCGTACTTCATCGTTTTATGCAACAGTAACACCGTATAAATCCACTTAATTATGACGACCTTTAAATAAATAAATAAGAGAGATTGCTACATTTGGACGCATAACTATGCATTAGAATCAAACTACTTTCTGCGTCATATATTTTATTTTTCTTTTACTCCAGATACTTCCATTGCATGTTGTATCTGTGATTTTAAGACTTTACGTATTTTTTTTTCTTTTAAAGTCAGCTCATTTTTCGGCTGATAAAATATTCCTATTCATTCGAAAATTTAAAAACAGTAATTTGTCCCCACGATTCTTTTATTCTAATGAATATTTAATTATCTTCTTCTACTGATTTGCTTATACCGCAGCACGATTCATCAAATACCTGTTACCTAACATGGTTCCATTCTTCCCGTCTAAGAATATGCCCTAAAATCCTCCCACAACGAATATTTTATAAGTGAAAATATAACCACAATGTTACCCTAGAAACAGTGAAAGCTAAGCTTAAAGCTGCTTGAATGTGGAAATGCTTTGTTCAAACTTCACCCAGTTTTCTGGTGCGCAACCGGTTATAGATGTGAGAACTCCTGGTAACACACAAGAATGTAAATGCTTCATCTCATTGGCTCGCATAGAAAATAAATCGCCCTTTCTAAACTACATTTATATCTACACGATACCTTGAAAGCCACCATTAGGATGCATAGCAGGAGGTATGTCCACACCATATATGCACAATAAAAATTATATGTTACTCAGATGTTAGTCAAAAACTGAGAGTTATAAAATTCAAGCGATGGAAGTTTATTCTAACAACAGGTTTACAAGGCAATACAGTTTCTTAGAATAAAATTCTACCCTACAAATTCGAGGCGACCAGCTGGTAGGGGCTGCAATTAAATGCAATTAAATTGAGGATAATATCTAGGCTACTTAGCGTTAAATAATATTTCCTGGGCGCTTTATTTCGCAATTTTTCTGATCCCATGTATAGATATGGATTTAATTGTCAGCATAGATGAACAAGAGTTCAACTGGATTCAATTAGGTAAGATTTTTAAGGGCGTCACTCGCTAAAGCCCACTTGCAAAAGAAAGCAAAAAAAATTGATTTCACTCCAGTTTGCGTCAGCGGCAGCCATTGCAAGCTGAAACATGCTCAGCTCGCCCACGACAACAATGGAGGCGACACCCGACGAGCACTACGCTCCATATAAATGTTGCTTTCACCTAAGCAGATCGTCAGCCGACGCCAATTTCATGCTACACGTGGATTATGAAAAGTCTTTATTTCCCTATAGCACAGTTATAAGAAGGTTTAGAACGTTTAAACGGCTTAAATAGGGGAAACAATCAATTTCGAAGGAAGGTGGGCTCAGAGCTACGGGTTACTGCTCTTACGGAAGTAAACATTTAAAATGCTTCTGGAATAAAAGATCGTTGAATAACGTTAAGAGCACAATCTTAATTATTTCAAATTTCACAGGGTCCCACCCACACACGTTGGTAGCAAAAAATTGCACATGGCACGTGTTTGTGCGCAATGGGTTCCGAGACTGCACATACCGGAACAAAAGGGCGTTCGTGGGAGGTTTTTTTTCCCAGTTGAGGTTGATGTTACAGGAAGACTAAAGCCCAGCCCCAAGTTACTTATTCCTGTTGCCCAATGTGAAGAAACGTCTTCGTGGAAAGCGTTTTCACCATCAGAAGTAGTGGTGAAGGTTGGTGAGGCGATTTTGAAGGACCTAACAAAATATGTCTTCCAAAACATCTCCAAATACGTAAGCAAAAGGTGGGATAAGTGCATTGCATTCATAGAGTACTTTTAGAAGAGCCATCAAAATGTGAAGGATAAATAAAGATGTTGTTTAAAAAGAAAGTAAGACCATTCTTAACTGAAAATATCTCGTCTATATACTAGATCAGTCGATAAAACCTGAGTGTTACACCGGGGTTTAAATAAATCCAGTTATCCAAAATATCCCCTATGTGTAGACCCCCCCTCGTCCCGGGTTACATAACATGCCCACGTTCTAAGATCTACCTACCTAATTTGATATATTTAATTCAATTCTTTTGAATTGTGTTAATATCCATGCACCCCTTCGTAATGTTACACCCAGACGTCCTCTTGCCCCATGGTTAACTATGAACATTAAAGAAAAAATGAAGGAAAGAGATAGAT
>LYUA01003134.1:17782-29229 GCA_002093875.1 Calopteryx splendens
GTAATTGTATATATATGAGTTTGTGTGTATGTATGTATTTACATGTATGTAGTTACATGTATGTATATATATGAACATGATTATATGTATGGCTATGTGTATATTTACGTATATATTTAATTTATTCTAATTCTAAATTCTAATTCTACCTGGTATAGAGGAGAGACATTTGGAGGGCACAGATACCAGGTTGGAGATAGGGGTAATGTAGTTCTACACAGAGAAAATAATTTGAAAACAGGTCCAATGCGCTTGCGTTAGATAGTTTTAGAACAGAAGGTATGGAAATTGATAGGAATTATTCAGAAAGGGGAAGCAATATGCTTCAATATTCCAGGGTTCCCTTCTTTCGCTTTTGTGTTTTTTCTGCGTGAGAAATGACATATCCTCGAATCTACCTATTAGACATGCTATCTCTCCTTTAAATCGTTTTTGCCCAATAACCATATCGATTATTGGGCACGTATTATTTTCTCGATGTCGCAAGTTGAATCGCGCGATGGATATCGAAATGAGTTAAATCTAACATAGAGGCTTCTTACCTCCTTTTTTTCCCACGAATTAACAAATTTATTCACACGTTAATTCACAAATTTATCAGTACCGGATTTATAAATTATATATTACACAAGTTCATTCATATTTCTGTAAGTAAATGTAAACTTTTGGTTATGAAATTATGCCCTGTTATCATATGTCTGACGAGGGGGTTAGGTGGAAGAAGGGACTATTATAGTTTCCATCTCACTCCAATAAAGACAATTTACTATTACTGCTACCATAGTGGGTCCCATCGCCGAGTTGTTAAAACTCTGCGATTTAATGTTTTGAATTGAGTAATGCTTTGTGCACATGCACGAACCGAGAGTATTCTAGTACTTCAATTCATGATACTATACTTTATGAAGTAGATCCTAAACACTATTATTTTAATTGATCCCCTCAGGATGTTTTGTGTAACATTGTGCCATCTATTTTTGGGCTGAAAATACTGTAATGCATGTCCACAAACAACCTTGAAACCAGATAAATTACCTATAAAACGTCGCTGTGGCGTTGAAATTGATAGGAAAAATAAATTGCACAAAGCAATACAAATTATTTTATTCAAACAATGGATATCTCGCTGATGGACCGGGATGGATGGATGGATGGATAAAGTCTCCTTTAATTTTTCACGGCTATATATCCATGCTTCTACACATCTAGACCCCTCAATCCGAAAAAGAGTTAGAGACAAATATTCACAACCGCTTACCGCCGCCGCCGGTAAATCCACTCGGTGTTCCTCTCTCCGAATGTACCGATGAAACGGAATGCGGCGAGAATGAATTATAAGGGAAATATGTACTCTATGCGGATATCAACAACGTCGTACAATGGAGTTCCGCGGGGGCACAAGAAGAGAATTGGGAGAGTTCCGTAGGAATATTATAGCGGGGTGACGAGCAGAATTAAGGCCACAAATGTTGATGGTTAGAGCAATTTCTTGAAGCATCTACGCCTTATCCGATCGCGGACCCCAAGGCGCTACCCAGAGAGAATCCATTTACGCACATGGGGAATGGCATTGCCTCCAAAGAAGCAGGGACTAAAGTCGCATAAATCATTTCGTCTCTCAGCGCTCCACCAAAATGCGTTTTCCAAAGGTTGGTCCATAGATTAAATTACCTCTTGCCGCAGCCAAACCTCGGAGAGCAAAATTAAAATTATGCAACTGAAAATTATGCATTTAATTGAAAACGTAACAGGCTCTTACTGGAATTAAAAACATCTGAAGAAAACAGAAATTCGAACTCAACACCTAAAAATGTAGTCATAGGAGGAAAATATAATGAGGGCCCAAAGTGAATAATAATATTATATATCTTATCCTTATTATTATTATTCCTATCACTCTGATATATCTGATGATATTTTTTCTGGTAATTCCTGTTACGGACATAATACAGAATTGGAACAACTGTTACAGTATTTTGCTTCGAGAGCTCTTTCAATGCATTTAACCAGAGGAGTGTGTTTTGACACTTTTTCTTTTATTTTGGATTAGTTTCGTTTGGATGGATGTATATTAGGAATGTTTTACTTAATATTTTGTTAACATAAGTGATGTCCGATCTAATTATTATTATTGTTTTAACAGTATGTAGTGTTCTGTCCCTTATAAAAATAAAGTATTCCTCATTTTTGTGAATGTTCTCAGGTATGTAGCATGGTGTGGGTATTGTGATAAACCGATGTTTGAATAATATTCTTGAAGTCTTATAATCGCCAATCTGTTGCGTCTATCGGTATATTCTGTCCCAGCAAAAACCTTGCATGCGCCTATTATGTGTTCCATAGTATCTCCAAATTGGTGACATTTTTTCCATCTATCTGTTTCCATGTTTTTTTTTCATTATATACTTTTTGTAGCTTTATTTCGATTGCTCGATCACGTATTGCTATACGAAACCTGTTTTCGGGAAGAGATGTTCAGTTGGGATCCATTTATAAGAAATTTTTTTTCTATTTTCGGATTTTCTACAATATTGTAGTGGTTAACATGCGATGTTTTCCTTGACCAGGATTCTTTCTTTTCCCCCATAAAGTTAACGGAGGGCACTTTCTTTTATATTTTCTTCTCTACGATTCAGTGGTGTGGCGTGTAATTTTTGTCTGCCTTAATGATGGCTTAGTGCAATGGTGTACACTTGCTGAAGTAGTCTTGACTTAGGATTTTTATTTTACTTTTACGCATTGCCTGGTTGTATAGGAGCCCTCCTTCCTTTCTACTATTTGAGACCCTTTCCAAGCATGTTTTTCCATGAGTGCGGTTATAGCAAAAGACATTATTTGCCTTTCGTTCTCTTTAGTCTGTTCAGCTCAAGATAATTTATTTTAAAGCTGTATGTATTGCTATTGAGTGTATTTGAGAGTGGATTGAGACACACACAGAACCACAGGGCAATGAGAGGGTTACCTTCGAATACCTTAGTTTTTCTGTTTCTATGTGGAACTTGGTTTTAGTGTATAGATTTATTATTCTCCTCCATTTGCATCAATTTATGCAATAAATATTGTATATTTTTATAAATTTTGTAGATTTGATGAGTTTTAAACAGCCAGCTGTGTGGTGTGGAATCGGAGACCTTTTTGTTGTTAATGTAGCATGTAATCATTTCGCTTACTTATTATCTCACATTCGTTTGTCTCATGATTACATTATCTATTAGAACTTGCTCTTTGCATCCTGGGGAATTTTTCTGACAACCTTTTTGTTCTTCTGTATGTTATTTTCATCGAGATTTTTGTCTATTTTTTATGTGAGAGTAGATTTAATTATTTTTATTGCAAGTTATTCGTCTAGTTGGATGAATTTTGTTTTTCCTCATTTTTCGGTTTAATATAAGTTTTCCCTTGCATAAGAAACCGTGGAATTTCGTGAGGTTCCAGAATGATGTCATGGATTTACCTATTTAGTGAAATACCTATGTAGTGAGTTGAATTTCTTTAGGCACACATTTTTTAGATACTCAATTCCAGGTTCTTTCCAGTTATGGTTTTCTTGAATATTTGGTGAGAGTTCTTCAAGTGTTATTATGTGGTCTGCTTGCTGCGATGTGTTTATTTACCTCTTATTTTCTGTGTTGATCCACGTAGCCGAGTGATTATAAATTTTCTGATGCGACCATAAGCTTCCCAAAAGATTTCAATCCCTCCAGTGCTCGAAGGTGTAGCTAAATTTTGTCTTTTTCTTTTACCTAGGCTTTGGCATAGAATCTTGTTGTTCATATTGAATAACTAATTTAGCATTTTTCTTTCATTTGCTTCTTTACAGCTCCTTATTGTATATACTTGAGTAATACACTGCTATTTTTTTTATTTATTATTATATTAATCCATCCAATCAGAGGCATTGTATCTCTTATGAAAACACTGCACATTCTCTTAGGCTTTTCAAGCACTTCCGTACAACAGAGTTTTTTTTCTTACACTATTCAGATATTTATTGCATCATTATTTCTATCATTTCCCGGAAAATACATGTTTACTCACCCTATTTCCTCAGATTACCCAACATTCTCCCTTTTATAACAGCCTTTATGTGCTACGCACTATACTACTATCTACTCCTTAATATCTCCTCCGTCCACTTATTTTGCTTTCTTCGAATTTCCAGATACCCTTGAATTCCTCTTAAAAACTGATTATCTCCATTCTTCTCCCTAAACACGCCTGATAATCAACGTTCAAGGTATTATATTTTATAGATAGAGTTTCCGAACGATAGAACTTAATTCTTAATACCAAATTCCTTGTTAATAATGTTTTTACTTCTTTAATTATTTTTCATCATGAATTACATTCTCATTTCCAAACTCAGTTCTTCTCACTACCAATGAGAAGAATTCAGATAATTAACATCAGACCATCACATTACTATGCTATGCATTTTCGAAAACACTCCTTAGAGTCCTCAATATTTCTACCCACTCTAATCAATGCCATCCAGCTTTAATGTTTAACTTCCATCTTCCAACTTCAAAGCAATCTCTTTCCTTTCGCTTTCTTATAATTTTTCCACGCCAACGTTACCACAATACTCTTCTAAAGCGCACAATAATGGCGGCTTCAGTACTTCGACTGACTAATTAAAGCTTGATCAACCGAAAACTTGATTTTATAAACTCCCCGATTACTTTCGTTCCCCACTTTTCATGTCCTCTGCTTATGGATTACGATCAAGAGATCGCACAACCCTGTCCTACTTCCTTGTCCATTATTTCCCGATTCTCCATCCGCTACCTTAAATTATCCAGTCTAATTCACGTGCAGATTAGAAATAGGTGACATATTCCTTTATATTGCTCCAAATTCTGCAATATTTTCATAAATTACTTCAGTATATTCCGTCAAATTACTTCTCAAAACTCTCAAAACAAACTATTTTTGTGATGAAATTTGAACGAATATGCGCCAATGATTTTCAAACGAGTCATTACCAAACATTTTAGCGGATATAATCAAGTCTTGACCATTACAAAATTAAGAGATTCAGTTTCGGATAGAAAACCTGATCTATTTTGTACCACATCACTGAGTTGCTACAAAACGAGGAATGTTAACATAAACACTAAAATACCAAAAATTAGAGATATCAACCCGATAGGCCATAAATTTTGGCTAAAGCACATAAAATATCCTTTTTGTTGAAGCGCTCGAAGTAGATCCAACGGGATAGGAAAAAAATATAATTTGCTTGCCAATAATTTCTCAAAATGTTTACATTATCTTTCTTCAATTAAAAATGTTTCCATAGATGATTTGGGTGGCACACTGTCGAGTACTTGATACAAGTTGGATTCGAAATTTCCCATTTGAAATCTTCCACCTCTCGGGACAGCATTTTGTCTTTTTAATTCTGCTGAATGACTCGAATAAAATACCCCAGGTAATAGGCTGTAAAATCATCAACCAACACTAAGTGATAAATTAGTGACAACTATTTAGGATTTTTATTTGCTTTTTTTAGGAAAATCGTTGCAAAGAAAGACGCCGAAACTGAAAAGTCACGGTGCTAAAAAAATCTCTTAAAAAATCATCACCTTTACTCAAAGTATAGGCTGATATGGCTTCTGCAAAATTAATTTAAAATAAACATAGAGCGGAGTTATGCAAAACAAAAAAAACTGAAGCAAAACTGAAAACTGAGGGTTAATTGTGAAACTTCTTGTTAAATATTCTGTCTTTAATGGTATGTCATTCAAGCTGATGCCATTTCCGTTTCTGTCGTACTTTCTAACGCTTACGATATTTCGAAAAATAATGCAACTAAAAATCCTAGCATTTAATTAATTTAGCATTCAATTTGATACATTAATAAGATACTTATCAAGTGAGTTCAAATATAAGCATAAAATTTCTTAGCTATTTCAGTGATAAATTTTCTACTCGCCTCATGGCCTGATTCTCTGCACCATATGCTCTTATTTAAGATCATTTTTTTTAAGATGTAAGAGAAGCTTCATCGCTTCTCGGCCGGCTAGTGAAGTTAAGCATATTCAGATATCATTTTTACACTAGAAACAGTAAATTCTACTTACCACCAGAAATACTGTGTAGTAGCATTTTAAAACAAGTAACTATGTAGTTGCAACGCAAAAAGTGAGATTCAATGATAATGGTGGATATGATAAGGTGAGACTGAACTGAACCAATTAGACTCTAGTTAAGGGAGATGATCAGCTAGAATACCTAAAGAGCAATAAATCCCATCATTTGTAGTAATTTCTTAATACAAATCAGGCCTAATTAGTAAACCATTGGGACCCGGAATAATAAATCAGCTAAATCCAAAGAGCGAAGATTTTGCACACATGATATAAAATGGGATCGTTTAGAATAATATGTGCTATATTCGGAATTCGAATGATCTTAGTACACATGTTATCTCATCCTAGGCAGGAAATAATTTAATTGGCACCTTAGGGTTTAATAGCATGTGTCACCGCAAAAAGTGACTGGAACACGTCCCTTGAATTATTTATTCAACCATTATTTATTACAACTCCGTCCCCCATTATTTATTACAACTACTTGTAATGAAGCTAGCAAAATCTATCTGAGGGTATATTTTCTAAAATTTACTCAATTCGGTATGAATCTGAGAAAGAGAATCCAACCCAATAGAATAACAGAAAATGGCGACACGCTACGAATGGCTAAAAACGTAATTGAGTGAATTGATTCCCAAAAACGTAACCTAGGGAAAGTCCTGTGACGTCCCGTCGTCTGAAAACGCAAGTGTGTGAAAATCCTGAGACGCTGATTAAGTGAATTTTCTGTTTGGAAAATAAGAAACAGGAGCTGATTATAACTGACGCATTACTTAATTACCTTGTCATTTTGAAGTTAAGGGCAAAATTCTCGAATTAACTTCGCATAGCAATAAGTGATGCATTTTTTGCTAAAGACTTTAAAGTGCTATTGAGTTCAAATGTAAGCCACATAAATAAATAATTCAAGTTAAATGCAAAGACGTGTTCTTACGAAAATTTTCAACTGCCACTTTTTTATATCATTAAAAAAGTGGTGGTTTATACACTGAAGAAAGAAGCATATTAAGAAGTATGTCGGCCGATCTTCGTTTGGAAATCAACTAGGAGGATTGTCAGTTTAATAATGTTCAAGCAAATACTTCCTTTCAGTGTTTTTACTATAAATAAACAACGTAGCACTGCAAAAAATTTACTAACTCTTAGTGCAGAATTTATAAAACCTTCAATGTATTGGTTTTAAGATGAATTCTCAAAAACTCGTTCCAAATTAATTCTCTAAAATCCTGTTCTTTCCCTGAAAAATTAAATTGTCACCAAAATAAAGTAAGTTCAAATAATCTTTTGATTTTAGGCAAACAAACAGACTCAGATGAATGAATTTTCGCCTTTACCATACATAGAAACAGGTTTTCGGAGTGCATGACTCACAAATAATTTTTATGACAAATGTCGTATTTCGATTCATATGATAATTCTGGCCCACAGAATTACGAGTTAACTAGGATGATACGTTGGGTTCATAATTATGATCATATTTATAGTATCATTTTTTTGGAATAACTGGAAGGATTTTGATGCTTTTCACGCGGAGAATTCAATAATTTCCATTTATAGTTGGAAAGGTTTTATCGTCACAAGATAACACAGTTTTTATAACTTTTAACTAGAGTACCATTCAAGTAAGCATTAAAGCAAATAAACTACTTTATTACGGCTTACTTATATATATGAGGTATGGTAGCTCTGAGAGTAAAGCGCTGAGCTAGGCCCCGTAGGGCCCCGGATTCATATCCGACTGGTGACTGTAGACACCTACCTAAGTCATAGAATGAGGCTATCTTAACACCATAACTTACTGGGAAACAAGCCATAGAGTGTGCTGAGAAAGAAAAGGGCTCCTCCTACACTAAAGCCGTTAATAGCATTCACCTTTAGATTCACCAACACCTCCTGCCACACGCCCTTGAGGCGTCTTGCTGTATGTTATGTAGATGTATGACTTAATAAGAGATGAATTCTACATTTCCGTATCAAAATAACCCAAAGATTTAAGACTCTGGTGAGCACATAAATCAAATCATATTAATTACCTTCATTTATCTTTTTTTATTTAGAAAAACTATAATCTCGAAGGATTTACCGTATTTATTACTGATTGAGAAACAATTTGTTTTAATTATTTTAGGAAATTCATTTTTCTAACTAATTTATTCGACAACCATGTGATTCCATCAAATTTTCTTTCTATCTAATTGAGTTTTACGAAATTATTCCTATATAAAGTCATTTTTCATCTAAATATTTTTAACCATTTTCCCGTGACACCCAAGACAATTTTCATTTAAGTCTTAAAATACGCTGAGAAACCTAACAGTAGCAAAATTGGATAGGTAAATAGCAAAATATTTTTTAAATATGGATTCTTCTCCTTCTGGATGGATCCTTGATATCTTATACCTGCATAATGAAAGATGAATGCATTTCATTTTGAAATTTTAAAATAATCAGAACTCGATACGATCAGTATTCAATCTTGGAAATTTAATAATTTATTATAAGGAGAAATTATAGGATTCGATTTCATTGAGAGGTGTAAAACTGCGTTATGAGAACGCTTTCTGTTGCCTTTTGAAGCCTGATAGCGAAAATCATGCTAGCTCTTGGAATGGAAGTCGAGTCGTGTGTAACTTCCAACATCAGTTCAACAATTTTCTTTCTGCAGGGAAGTATAAAGGGAAGGAGGATTCCGAGTTTGAATATCAGTTCAGAAAGATTATACTGTAAAATTTCCATGGCTTCTTCCTCACATTTACCGACAGAAAAGCGTCCTACAGTGTCGAATCGAAAGGCTTTTATCATAGCTCCTCCTTCGTTTAGCTTTCCAGATATCCTTAAGCTTTGCAAACGATAATGAGACAGGTTGTTACTCTCTCATAAATTATTACATTCAAAATACAAGTAACCTGTCGTTATAATCATTTATAAATATTCTCTTTTTTTCGGGGGTCCTTTAAGTTTCTTCAAATATTCACATTCCCTCGGAATATTATTATTCAATTTCCAAGTGATAATCATAAACTATCCTTCAATTAGGGTATTAATATTGAAGGCTTTTGATATTTATGAAATTATTTAATTTATCCCTCTAGATAGTGTATACTTTACTGTCAAGATCTGAATTCCATAATTAGCAGAATTTGTAGTGTCATCTTGTTCCTTGTTTGGATAGAGAATGGAGGTTATTTAAATTGAAGTCGTTATTCCGTCTGCCGCATAGAGCATTAAACTTTGTTCTTGCCGTTCCTCGTTAACTCTAGGTTAATTCCAAACCTCGGATTCTCGACACCTTTCCTCTAATCGCGTGGATCGTATCGTAGAGGATGACTTGTAGAAGCCCCTCGAGCTGTGCTGTAGCTATGATTAGCTAATTGCTTAATTTCTGCATGCGTCCTTTTATCCTTGCATTCCCTTCATAATGTGTCTTCCTTTACATAGTACCTCTAGTAATTATTCCTTGGAGAGAATATTCCTTCCCTTCATTGCTCACTACCATTACGTTTCATTAAATCATTTTCCCTCACAACTCACCCAATTATTTTCCTCCTTCTTGCCAGTGTCTCATGCGTATAGATTTCTCATATTACTCACTCATCAATATACCTCTTCATTATTCACTCACTTTACCCATATTATTTTCCAATCTACCTTCGACGGCACCACATTTCCCTCTCCTTTCCATCTTCCACTCCTCAAATCCAATTTTCTCTGCTGCTACTATCACCCTTGTCTCACCGGAAACCTTCATATTTGCATGTTTTCAACTATGCTCCTATCTCTAAGAGTTCAACTGAAATCAATTTTTGGTGGCTTCCAGCAACTTATCCTCTCCCATGCATGGATGCATATTTCGAGGCATAAAGGTAACTTCAATAACTGATTTATAAAATTACAAATCTCATTTGGTTAGTTTTCATGGTAAAACGCCGACCCTAAGGTCATGGGTTCCTATACAGGTTTTCAAATACTAGACTATAAAGTAAATTTTAGTGAACATTATCATCTCAGTAATCATAGAACCTAAACCGCGAATAATAATAATTTTACAATTAAAGTATTGAAAAAAACTGATTCTACCAAATGATTTTGAGAACATATTCTTATGTATTTAAAAAATATTATTATATTCAACAGGAATATCAGATGCCGCAAATGTCTCCAAACTCAATACAAGCTATAAAAATTGAATAAATTCATTGGCTCTACTAAAACCGTTTCTCCACTATAAATAAATGGATTATACGACTTTCCTCCCCATAGAACGCTGAACTCTGATTGGTGTTACAGCATTTAGTACGATCCTCATTGGCTGAAGCGCTTACCGATTTTCAGCAGCTTAGATACCGATGATGATGGCCCTATACATGTATAAGCCGCACTAAATCGGCTTGTTAATCAGATGATCCGATGGATAACTGAAATTTTATTCTCGGTCTAACAATCGACTTTTATTGTCAAGGTAAATGACAATTATCGCCCATTAGTTTAGCCCAAACTCTTTGGTTCAAAAAAAGATTAAAATACCGAGGGAGAAATAAAAAAATTAATGTCGCAGTTATACTGAATTCCTGTTAGTGCGGTCATATATATCGATTTGGAATTAAAGCTCTCAATATTGCCTGCTAAAACCCGGCCGTCAACCTTGCATAACCGAGAGAGATAAATAATTGAGGTTGACTTCAAGAAAGATTTTGTGGCATCATTTTTTATAGCATTTATAACTATTAAGTTTTCGGGGGAAAAGTAGCTAATTTTTTTATAATTTTTGTATTCATGCTTAAGAAAAATTTAACAAGAAGCCATAACGATTAACTCTTTATGCTGGCTAATTACTATTAATATTTCCTAGAGAAAACTGTTTCCTTCACTGTGTCGGGGAAAATATAGTAATATCCTTGGACATTTCCCAACTACTTAGTAAATATGTATAATTTTCTGATCGCCCTACACAAAACCTTGGAAGATTAGAAACCCTACCTATTGACTTAATCCGAACCCCATATACTACGGTTGCTATGTCCTATAATCAAAGTCTTGTTTTCTTTACTTTTATGATTTCTTCGTTTTCTTCAATATTATTTAGTTATTATCAGAACACTCGCTTTTAAAATCAACCGAAATAAAATGCAATGAAATTCCCGTGAAAAGGTAATCGGAATCCATATTTTTTACTAATTTCACATGTGAAAATCGTAGCTAAAATATAATCTTTCATTTTAGATACATCCACTAGTGATAATATACCTTTTAACCAAATTTATTTACTTAATTCGTTATATGATGTTTCACGAAAGACAAGGTCGTACAACACTAGTCCGTCATATATAAATTAAAATTTATTTTTTATTA